>JABEVY010000243.1:0-20795 GCA_013364935.1 Fusarium anthophilum | reverse complement strand
ATAGGTTGTCCTACTGAGCTCCCCGAGAATGACGACGATGGCAGTGATACTGGAAAGTCTGGCTCCATGACATTTGAAACAGCGAATTTTGCCGAGACGCCCGCCAAGCTGACAATGGCCCCTGATAACACCTACGGTGTGGGCACAAGCTTCAAGTGTGCTGAGGGATCTTGCTGTGGAGGCTCTGGGTGGTGGTAGGTACTATCCTAGCGCTGTTTCCGTTGATATTATGACTGACAACCTATAGTGGCTCAACTACCGCACACTGTAGCGCTGGTTGCCAGTTCGGTTATGGCAAATGTGATGGCATCGATGTTCTGAGTTCGTTCCACAGACAACATGGATCGGCTATGGAACCCAGCTTACTTCACAACTGGCCAGCCCTAGTCATGAGCATGCATCATGGCAATTGAAATCAAGCCAGAAACTGCCTAGATTTGCGTAAAGACCGCTAATGTCGTTTCACTCTCACTGCCAACCATGTCCTTCCCATTTGGCTAGGGATCGCAACCTCGATCTATGAACAAGTCATCTTTGTCTCCGCTTTTTTGTTATTCTTTTCGAAAGATGCTCTAACGCTCTTGATATTGATCTCAGATCCCTACAGGACTTGCTCTTCACATATTCCACTCTTGATGCTACTACGGATTTCTTTCTTATTCCTGGCTATGATGGTTGATGGGAGCATAAATAAACTCGAGTTATGTGTATTTCTAGGCCGCTATTTATAGGATCTAGTTTTTCTGTAAATAAAACAACATCATGGTATCTATCAATACAAGATGTCAAGTAAGCCTGTAAATCAAAAGACGTTGATGTCGCTTCAAGACAGCCTGATTACTATTCCTGTTACAGGAACATTTCCGTTCCTGCATCGTCCTTTCTCTTGGCTTATTATCCACTTATCATCCAGCTGAAAATTGTGCTTGGAATTTTGTAAGACCAAACCTTCATAAATCTCATGCTTTAAAAGTGTCTTTGTTAAAGACAATCAAGGGTTGAACCACCAAAATCACTATAATGGCCCCCGGAACCAAGGGAGCCGTAGACCCTCTTGCTGATTTTGTGATCACCGTTCACGGTCCATTTGGCAAAGTTGGCGGCAAAAAATATACCCATAATTATTTCAAAGATATTATTCGTGAATTTGGCGGGAGATTTGTTTCAACCGTCACAAAGGATATCACTCACGTTGTTACCACTTACGATAGTTTGCATGCCGATACCGCCGTAATGAAGGCCGTGAGGGATAAAAATCTGTGGCCTGTGGGCCCAGAACACCAAACTCAAGAACGAAAAGCTGGACTCAAAGTTATACGCCTGGAAGGACTGGGGTGAAATAAGAACCAAAAGCGCCAAGCCAAAGCTTGCCAAGCAAATTACTAAGTCCAAGTCTGCTGCTAAGTCTAAGAACCCAGCGAAGCCCAAGTCCAAGCCCGCTGCCGAGTCCGCTGCTAAGCCTGAGAAGTCAGCGAAGCCCGAGTCTACAGCTAAGCCCAAGCCTGTTGCTGTGCCCAGGACCCCAGCTAATCCCATTCCTCTCAAAGGCTCTGACGTCTGTGCTGATCCTAACTATAGTCCCACCTCCAATAGATTTAAACGCCGACTGAGGTCGAGGCCCTCCTAGTGCGTTGCCTCGCTGTAGCAGCCATGCTACTGGGGGGTGGCAACCAGCTGGAAAGTCACTGAGGAAATTTGTGACGGTTTGATAGACCCCCGGTTAGCGCAGGTAGTAAATACAACCCTATTCACCAATCCTAATACCAAGACAAGTCAGATCTCCCTTGAAAAAGTCATACTGCAGACGCGAATACACCTATAATCTTCATTCCTGAGGCGATAACAATGCGATAGATAATTTTGAAATCTGAGCCACGATCCCACCTATATGCTAACATGCACTGCGCAGCCCGACAGCAAGCCCTATTTTACAAACGACCAAGATTTATCTTTATACCATAAACAGTAATTTGCTACATGTGGTTGAATGACTGATGGCTATGCAGTATCTGTCGCTATAGTGATAATTGGCCTACGTGCTTTTCGCTGGGTAGTATCTTACAAATATGATATAAAGTGTACCATTGGATATATAGCCCGCAAATCCTGCCGTGTAACGAATCATAACGCCGGAATGCTTGCCATGGGTGCAATTACAGTTGACAGAAGAACCGGATTGAACGATTTTCAAGACTAAGGCGTTTCCTGCCCTATACGTGGGATAGGATTGCGATTTTTTTGGCCGTCCAGAAGAAGGGTTGGGGGTTGTTCGAATACGATCTCACTGAACTGCAAGGATTTAACCCTAGTGCAATTTTGACGTCACGTTCAGATTTCAATATGAGGTTTATTATAATGATGAGATTAGCTCAGGTAATAAGGTATCCCCAAAAGAGGATCATACCTTTGAAGACGTTACAGTATGTTAATTTTTGAAATCGAGATACTATTACTTTTATTGATTTGGAGATTTCTATTTTCTACGTCGTGCAGGGAATGTATTATCAGACTAGTTGAGTGTGTCACTTCTGATCTGTCAATATCTCAAAGTCGCAGCAAGCCCCAAGCAATCTCCACACTATATAGCATCTCAAGTCCGCTTTCCTTGCTCGAACAGGCACCATGAACGTCACTATTCTTTTATGTGGCTTTATGATCTCTCAAGCCGTTACAGCCTTGCCGACTGGTCCGCATCTCCGTGACCGACGAGAAGTTCGCCTAGACATCAGAAGCAAAGACGAATACAGAGGGTCGACGACTGTATACCAGTTCATGAAATGCTTTTTGACAGACAGTCAACCTCAGAAATAAGCCTCAGAGCAATCAAGAGAGGGGTTAAGGATGAAGACCGACAGCCAGCGCACTGGTTCCGTCCACGAAATAGGCGCACAATATATGAATATCACCGCTGCTCAGCTGGTAACTTTCACTAAGAACAGTGGCATAAACCACATTGAGGTCTTGAATTCAGAGTATAATTGTGATATGTTAGGGGAGGTTGGCAGGAGAGGGAGGACAAAATGCAATCATACTTTGAAATTAGGCTGAACCTACAATATTTTGACTTATGACGAATCATATAAATAGACACAAAGTTGCACTTTCTTCAAGTCACCCGGTTTGCGCTCCTCTTGACATGGGACTGATATGTGTAATTTAGTGCCAGCTTTAAAGAAAGAGGGGAGTAATATCTTTATTAACATAAAAGATATAACTATCAGTCTTAATTTACTGGGATATCTATACGCCAAGAGCCCATCAACATCGTACATTAAGGTCTCCCAGCCGCAGCTTGCTTGCCAAATCCATAATACTATGGTATCCTTCATCCTCAGTTGAGCGCCTAGGTCAGAGGCAGCTTCACAGAACGCCTCGCAGCCGAATAGGGCCAGTTTGACACAGTTTCTGCCGTCGAGATCTTTGCCTTCATCGAACAGCTCAATGATTTGATCCAGCTGCAAAGCGTATCATTGGAACCCCATATGCAAAGTTGGCAACGCCTCCGAGGGTACCAAAGTCGATGCAGAAATTGTGGATGTAGTCTTGAGCTGCTCGGGTCGTCGATTTGTCGCCGACAACAATTAGGATTACTGCTGACATGTTTTGTGGTGTGTGCGCAGAGATGCAAAGTCGAGGTCATATCCCTTTTTATACCTCTTGGGCTTTTCCCTTTGCAATGCCCTAGGGCTTGCAATAAGATTTATTGGTCATCATCAAACTTCTGAGTAAAAGCTTATGTCGGGAAAAAAAAAGAATATCGAGTTCTCATTCATCACCCGTGTTCGCAACCTGAAGCTTAACCTTAGGCAGTCATCCCCATAATAATTCATCGTCAGTAGGCTATAGTGAGTAGTTAAGTCGTTCCCTTGAATGATAGAAACCTCCTTAAATACTAAAGGGATTATTAGCTCCAAAAGGAAATAATATCCTTCAGTTAACGAACGGTAATTTAGAGAAGCAACTACATAAGGCGATATATTTAATGGAGATGATTGGAAATTAAATATAGAACATTTCTTTTACTAGGCAGTGATCGTTTCAAATTTTCAACTACATAAAAAAGGTCAGTTTCAGTTTGTATGCCATGAAATCATGGCGTTCTTCGGACAGGATGATCTGGGCAATTCCGTCGACATAACAAAAGTGAGCCTCAGTCAACTTATGAAGTCAGACAAATACCATCGACTAGAGAGCAACTGCTTTTAACAAAGCTATTACAGAATAGCGTATACCAGAACAAGCCTGAAGAGGGTACAGATGTATGCAATTGAGAACAGAATTATAATGGATTGAAATACGAGAATGCAGTAAATCTCTGGAACATTTGCGGCTGGCTGAAGGCTGGCCAGGATAAATTGATAAAGAAGGGAAAATGAATGCCGGAGAGCGGTAACGGAGAAATCCGCGAATTCTATCGTCTACGGTGCCGTTTCCCTTTTCAAATGTTGTATATAAATCAGGTTAGTGTAGTTCTTGCATCTTCATCCGTCGTGCCTGTTCGCATTGTTTGCAGTCTCTACACCGAGCAATTATCAAGTAATAACGTATATTAAGAGGGAACTTAACATCCGTCTGTTTCCTGAATCTGACGACCGCTAGCTTTAACTCGGCTGGCTCTCACGAATGTTACCATACCTGGAAGTCGGATAATTCAACCAGTTCTTGGTGCTATCGAGGGACCCTAGAGCGCGATGGCTTGTGCCGATGAGGGAGCAACTCCCAGATCGGTCACCCGAGGCTTCCCAGAACATACTACCTCCAAGCCCGAGTTCTTTTATATACGCAACCTTCTTCTCGACAGTCAGCGGGATATCGAAAGATATTAGCTCCTTCGTCTCACTGTCATAGCTATAGGACCCCTCGGCTTTTTGATCCCAAAAGATCTTAGCACCAGTACTTCTCGGCAGTTCTTTATAACCCCATGTGCCCTTTTCCCAGCTACCTTCCGTACTGCTGGTAAATGATTGGCCGAGGCCAAGGGTGCTCTCAAAAGCTCTACCATATAATGGAATACCCAGCACCAACTTCCGAGATGGGACACCAGCAGCTAGGTATGCTTTGACCGCCGTGTCCGAATTGAACGGCGTTGATCCAGGAACTCCGTCATTGGTATAGAGGTTGGCAGTGTGTCCGGTAGTAGCGCTGAAACTTCCAGCATAGTCATAAGCCATAAGATTTATGTGATCAACTACGTTGCCTATCTCCGAGAGGTGTAGAATGCCATAATGATCTGGACCGGCCGGTGCTGCAATCGAGAGTTCAAAGTGATGATTACGCGCATGTTTGCTGGCGTAGAAGTCCAACTCCTCTCGAGTTGCTTGAAGAAGCAAGAGGAAATTCTTTGCCTCGTCTTCTCCATCGGGGTACTCCCAGTCAATATCAATTCCATCAAACCCCCAATCATTCATTAGTTCGACTGCTGAGCTGGCAAATTTCTGCCGTGTCGCAGGCGTACTAGCCACAGCAGGAAAGGTTGAACTCAACGTCCAGCCCCCGATAGAGAGCAAGGCTTTGAAATGCTGATTTTGCTTTTTAAGGTGGAAAATCTCTTCCACACACCCATATGCATTACTAGGCAATATTGGACCGGCTACGATGATTATCAGCTACAAAGGCTCAGCGGAGGATATGAATAACAGGACCTACGATCGCCGCTGGTATTGTTTTGGATATCTGCTGCAGGGTCTATTGAGTAGCTTTGGGACGTTAGATTGCACAAACGAGACGATTACTATATGGCTAGTTGGGGGGAAAGGGATGGAAGAATGTTGCATACACGGTCCCATCAGCGCGAACACCCACGAATGCGTAGAGTAGATGAGAAATACTTGAGACTGGAAGGTCTTGTGGCTTATAATTTCTCTCAGATACACCCCTAGATGATACTATTAATACACATATATCAACTACGTCTATCCAAGAAGTTGAAACACTTGCCAGTTCGTGAAATAGGCCGCATTCACGTATCCATTTGCTTCAACACTACGAGTAACCCGCAGCGGCTCCCCATGGGCCGCGAAAGTCCGATGGAAGACAGAAAGTAGTACGAAACTGAGCCAGACTATTGACATAGTCCACATAGACTGGTTATCGTGCGAGGGATATGTGCTTTGACTTTGCACTGATGGTAACATGAACGGCTTTATAAATTTGAAAGTAAAGCAATATAGAAGTCAAGTTATTTTTATGTCTAGTGGTTGATCCGCCGCTAAAGGCGTACTGAGGGGACGAAACAAGGCTTGCTAACTATGAATGGTTGTCATAGGGCGATATTTCGAAATGTTTAGATGCAAACGGCAAGAGGCCTGACCATTTTCAGCTGCAAGCAATGATATGAAACGCCCGAAGCTTTATAGTTCTTTAATTTAGCACTCATTCCGAGTTCAGGACCACTCTAACTATAGAATAAGGTATTGTATCTATAAGGCCAACAGAGCATAATGATTCTACTATACTAGAATAAGCCTTAAATCCGGATGTTTGCTGAGCCTCCGCAGTCACAGAAGATGTATTCTCCGTCCATGAGCGCTCTTTCGGGTCCTGGAGTGCCTTGTCCTGTTACTAGAAATGTAGTCTAAATGAACAGTACTAAAAGAGCTAACTTATATATAGAAACAACCTTTATTTATATAAAGCATCATTAAGGCTATATAATTATATAGTTACCACTTAGTATTGTAAATTCTTTACGTAATATCTTCTTCCTCTAAAGCACTATTGGTGCTGATAGCTGTATACTTATCTATTATAAAAATCGGTTTCATATCAGCCAAACTTGCGAGCTTTCCGACTATATTGATTCCTGTGGCGCTTATATTTTTAAGTTTTTATCCTCTCCAACTATGACCAAGGCGCTCAAGGAAGGCCTTCAGCATATTATATATATATCTAATGACCAATATTAACATGCGAAGTGTGAAATCCACGAAAACCTCGACGAAGAAACTCTAGGTTATAGGATTAGGACCTGGATGTCATTTCGTACTGATTACACTTTACGCAAGCCACTAAATTTGGGTAAGATTCATGAACACATAGATGCCTGCTCTGGTCCAGCTGTCCTCAAGCTCATCTCAGCTGCCACGGCTCAGAAACCGGTTACATTGGTACATCTAGCTCCCTCTAAAAGCAAGATTGAAAATTTCAAAGAGCATATTCAAGACTATTCATACTCGTAAATACAGCTTATACATTTAGCAACGGCGAACTTTCAATACTTTCCTTGATATGTAATATGTTACTTGGGTACATTGGGAGCATAATGGTAAAGCCTGGGTTTATCTAGCAATACTTTAGTAAAGTAATTCAGCAGGTTTACTCTCCACAGACTCAGGAAGCCCAAGTAACGAAGAAGCGAAAGTACTGACAACTGCACATAGAGGCCACTTTAACGTACTGACACTCTTTCTCGGTGTCGGCGATCTTGAGAGTCTGCTGACTCGCTTTGGCATAATCCGACTCACTTAGTCTGTACACATCGTGTGTATAAGAAACGAAAATTCATGGACAAGATTCGATATGCAAAAAAGAACCGTATACCTAGATGCGATCATGAGTCATTAGATAGCAAGGAGATGAAGCTGTTCTGACATCCAGCAGACAGTTATAGCTAGGAATTGACTTTCTTTGAAGAGTGGAAATTTAGCAATAACGAACCCCAATTATTTTAAATAAAGTGTTATATAGTAAAGCTAGAGCTTGGATTGATAGATAGATATTTTTCTACCAGCTAATGAAACCAAATCCAACCACGTTCTTCCCCCCTGGTTGATCGTAAGAATACGAAATAGTTTAGCCATACTATTCTGCGCTACACTTCCCGAGGCCTAGTTATTCAACAAACTCTTACATATATCGATGTTGATCTAACAAACCTTGACCCAGTATTTATGGCGTTGCGTAAAAGGATGAGGAATACCAATACTGAGAGGGCGTCTCTTCTACCTCAACTTCACGCCAGTACTCTTCAGTCTGAAGTTAAACCCCCACTTTAATCATCACAAGGCATTGCTTGAGTGGATGTCAATCCTGGATATTCCGCCTCTATATCAGAACCATCATGCAACAGCAAAATATTAGACTGCATAACATAGCTCGAGAACCATAGAGCTTTCATTTTTGGCCGTCAGTGTACTCTGTTCTACATATCAAATAAGGTATACGTATACAAAGTAGTTATGGATATATTGAGGGAGTTCTGGTTGATGTTAGGCCGCAATCGTTGTGATTCCCCAGACACATATTCTCGGTAGTGTTATCGATGGCATGCGTCCACACGATGGTAAATAATCGCTATCACTAGGCATGTACCTATTTTCTCTTATATAGCACAAGCATTTCCAATGGTATTTCAGGAAATACCCATTGGTATAAGGTTTTAGGATGTGCCATGTTGAGGATTTGTCCCTTTCCATGCCTGGCAATGAGTACCCGTACTGAAGCGCGAAGTTTAGAAGGGGGAAGCAACGAAGCTCCACAGAAGCGATATAGTCTCAGATCAGGACCTTCAGCACAACAAGCTGCCCAACGCCCCCCCAGAGCTACGAGACAGGGAAAAGTATCTGCCCATTCCAATGTGACAGGGAATTATGTTGCGGAAGAGAAATCAAAACCGGCCAATGTGGAGCTGATGAAGATCATTCGAAACCAAGACTATCTAAAACAGCTTCTGTCTTCCATGGACTATAATTATAAGCGATATCCCCCAGGCGAACTCAGCAAGGATGACATTCGAAGAGGTTTCTCTAAACTTAAGGATATCGCCCGTTCGATCTATAAGCTTGAATCGTCTGATGAGGTTCCGAAGTGTAGAACCTTATGCAGGAAACAGGACTCCACAGAATACTATTCGTCTATTCCTCACGAATTTTTGAGAAAGCCGCACCCCGTCATTAACTCGGACAATCTTATTGCAAAGGAGTTAGAACTTCTCACCATCCTGTCATACATAAAGGATATGAGCGAGGATATCACAATCAGCGATGAGGAAGTCACCACGTCGAGGAGGAATGAAAACGAGTTTCTCCACGTTGAGAGATATCTCAATCAGTCTCACGATGATGAATATAGGAACTACGAAGTGAAGGACATCTTCCGTGTCAAGCGGCGAGGCGAGGCTGAACGGAGCAAAAGCTTCCAATCCTCTAATAGCACTTCCAAGAGCTGTCTTCTTTGGCATGGATCACCAGTCTCCAGTTATGGGGGAATCCTTAGCCATGGCCTTCGAGTTGCACCCGTCCAAGAACCTCAATCAAGTGACCTGTTATGCAAAGGCATTTGTTTCGCTGACATGTCTTGCGTGTCGATTGAGCATTGTCGCTCCCATAGCACAGGTGGTGAGGCCCTCCTTCTCCTCTGTGAAGTTGAAGTCGGGGAATCTCCCCTGGAAATGTTTAGTTCCAGTCTTAAAACAGGCAGTGTTACCAATAAGAGTAATAAGTATAGTACGTTCATCCGTGGTCGAACTGGTCCCATCCAGTGGATCGACGCCGCAATAATCCATGAGAGTCTCATGGGAATTCAAATGGTAATGGTTTATTTTCCCCGCTATCCCCCTCCGTCGAACTTTGCTTCTAATACTTGATATCATTCAGCCTGACCCAACATTTGATCCTAGTTATACATCCTACCCATATGCGCCATCGAACTACAACAACTACATTTGCTATAACGAGTCCCAAATTCACATTTGCTATCTTGTCCGCCTTCAGTTTTAGAGACGGCTGATTTCACTGCTCCAGCCAGTTACCAGACGCTTTAACTATAATTTCGCCCTTTTACAGTGCTAACATTGAGAATCTGGTTCTCATAGAGCATCTGCTGATAGCTTCCGAACCTGTAGTGCCTAGAAGATCGATCCTCCATAGGAATAGTCCCTAAAAGCAGTAGTATAGTTCTATTATATTTATTAAAGATATACAGGAGATATACGACTGTGAAGAAATTGTGATAAGAATAAGCCTTTAGTTTTAACTGGAATCAGTATATGCACCAAGTACGTTGAACTGAGTCGCATTGTATTCACTCCGGCTTCAACACTTCTCAAAGCTAGAAACATAATGGCTAGCAACCAAGAACCCCTTAATTGGCATTTCTTCCAGAAATCGCCTCTTGAAATGTTCAGTGCTATTTTGCGTAAGATTGCATTGTTATACAGTATGAAGGATACCGGAGACTTGTGGACATATCTAGGACTTTTCAAGGCTGCTCTTAAAATACAAGACGTCCCACAACATGAGATATTTGCGACTAGCGTGTAGATGTAATAGGTAGTGACAAAGCCTGGGGGGAGGCTCACTACCCATGAGGTGCTACTTTTGACCTTAGCTTCATTATGATAAACGTGTTCCATGATTTGTATGAGCAACATGCTCTTGTCGGATTGATCGATGGTGAAAACATCTATCACAGAAGGTGCTATGTGGACTTCTGCGTCACTTACACACTCAGAAACCGTGCGAGAAATAAATATGGCATTCTAGATTGAATGTTGCAAGACATCACTGGCTTCTTCCTGCCCTTGAGGTGAAGTGTCAATAGCCAAAGGCGAAGAGCCGCATTATCCGAGATGTTCACCACGGTGTTGTCCATGTGTGTGTAATGCCCTTTAGACTCCACAGAGAACTGATTTTATTGCACGTAGTATACATGCAGAAGAGGCTTAAGTCGCTCACTAAATGGTTTGATCAGCGCGCTATATTGTAGCATTGCTTTGCTATGTAATTGAGCCTATAAGGTTCAACTTCAGGATGCGAGCCTGTACCCAGAGTCTATCATAATGGCTATTACATCATATTGCAAGTCCTAGGGCTTTTTGTAGCACACATAGTAGAGGGCCACACAAAATAGGGTCACTGATTCCACCATAGGATGGGGTGAGCATAGTCCATTTACAGATGGAGCATCACTCTCCTGTGCTAAGTACTAATGGAGCATTCTTACTAGCTATAATGGGAATAAGAGGCTCAGAGGTGAGTGAAAAGATCTGGCTTGACTCTACGCCGGATATAGAAAAGGATTCAAGTACATCGCGCTCTTCTCCACCGTACTGTATATACACACAATATCAGTATGTTGTATTCATTCGCACCGGTCTATTCATCCCTCAAAAAAAGTCTCCATTGAGGCATAATGTATTGCACCGAGAGCACCCTCCAAGCTTAGAGGCTGGCATATATCACTGACAAGTATCTAATGATTTAAGTATTGATACCTATAAAGCCTGCCTGCATAGCCTTGAGATGGCTCCAATCGTGGCTGTCCAGCGCCAGGGCCCAGGCCATAACACTTTTGATACCATGTGAATGGGCTACATATGAAATCTTTTCTTGGATGAGTTCCGGGGTGTCCCACGACCAAAATAGGCGTGTTTGTGCATCCCAGTACCACTTCGCACGGTTCTCCTTATCAAGATACCCATTATCGAGAGCCTTGTGGGTATTTGTTGAATGACCAATTTCAAAACAAGTGGTAAAAGCAAGCAAAAGAGGTTCTCATAGGAGGTAATCTTCCTCTTTTCGCAGGGTCCGACTGCCCGAGGAGCCCATGCGAACCACTAATGATACGTGGAGGAAGCTGTAGGTAAATGTAATAGCAAACTTCAATCCAGTATTTTGATTACCATAATAATTCGCACTCTAACCAGTTCAAGTTAGGGGTATACGCCCCACTCTGGTAGTATAAAATAAGCAAAGGTACTATTTTGAAAAGCTCCTACTCAAGAATATATTTATTCTTGGCCAGAAATTGACCATGAAGATCTATAATAATATATTTGCCTTGTTATCCTGCATATCCCCGCTATACGTTGGAGCTATAACTAAGAATGTTCATGTTGATGTAGCTGTTATTGGTGGTGGCTCATCTGGCATACATGCAGCAATTAATCTCAAAGATGCAGGTGCCGCGGTGGCCGTGATTGAGAAGAAAGACAAGATTGGAGGGCATGCTGAGACATACATCAACCCGAAAACAAAGATTCCTGCCAATATCGGTGTTATACTTTTTGAAAACACTAACACTGTACAAAAGTACTTGTCGCGTCTTGGAGTTGCTATAGAAAAACAAAATCTTTTCAAGGCGACTCCTTTAACTAAGATGTACGACTTTACTTTGGGTATTCATGTCCCTGCTCAGAACGAGGCAGAGGCTGTCGCCACTAAGAAGGCCATGGCTGAAGCAATGCAGATCTACTCTCAGAATGTTCTGAGCAAATATCCTTGGATCGATCAAGGTTATCTCGTTCCCAACCCTGTGCCCGAAGAGCTACTATTGCCTTTCGGACAATTTGCCCACCAGAACAACTTCAGCGCCGTTCTTCCTCTCATCAGTCAGCTAAACTGGTACCCTGGCAACATTACCACCATTCCTACTCTTTATGGTATCAAGAAGTTTGGACCGGGGCTTTTGCAGGCTGTTTCTAACGAGTTCCTCATCGCCGCGTCAGGGGATACTCGAAGCATCTACAAGGCTGCTTCTGCCGTGCTTGGAAACGATATCTATCTGAGTTCGGACGTCGTCAGAGTGCAACGAAATAAGCAAGGTGCTTTCGTCACCATTCGGCAGAAGCGAGAGACTTTTACAATTAGGGCAAAGAAGCTCGTGGTCGCTGTTCCCCAGACGATAGACAACATGAAGGCTTTTGACCTCTCTGAGACAGAGAGAAGATTGTTCTCTAAATTCTCTGCTTTCGGCTATGTTGCAGGCGTTGCCAATATCCCTGGTCTCGATGTCAGCCTCCAGAACGTCGGTATCATGACTCCTGACAAGACTCCGATGATTCCTGGAAGCAACGGATATCTGTCTTCTGGTTCTCCGAATCAATTCCTCCTCGGGGTTGCCTTCGACAATACAGATTACACTATCGCTCATAGTAAAAGTCTTGTTCGAAAGGAGCTTACTACACTAGCTCGAGCAGGTGCTGTACACAGTGACGCAGCGAAGAAAGTTACTTTTCCTTACATCTCGAATCATGTTCCTTACGACCTTCATGTAACCGGTGAGGAAATTGGAAAAGGGTTCTATAATGAACTTGTCGAGCTTGAGGGCTATCTGAATACTTACTGGACCGGGGCTACCTTGGCTGGACACAACAGTGGTTTGATCTGGAAGTGGAATGACGGCACAGTTCTGCCCGCTTTGAAAAAGAGCCTTGGTCTTTGAAACATCCTCAGTATTGTAGTTAGAAACGTTATATACGGTAGTGTGGATTTTGGCGGCTTCATGCCGGATTCGATATGTTGATACGAATGAGTCTGGGCAGCATGACTCAGAGGTTCTGTGCGGGGTATATGTTGGGATCTGGTCGGTAATTCATCTGTCACGCTTGGTGTGATCTGGCACGTGGGTTTCAAACATTTATCACTTATCCGCTCTCTTCTCTCCAGACGCCGACCCGTTTTGCCCCTACAAATATCCTGAGATCCATTGCTACTGCTTCCCCTAACGCTACCAAGGGGGAGGAATAAAGTGAGCAGAAGAGGGGCTGTTGCGTAAGATTAAAGCGAGAGTCTTTTGTTGAGGCTATGTGCGTATTGCCTTCTAAAAACTGAAGCTAATTGGGATTCTTCAATGTGTTAGCTTGATACATCTCGTTGAGATGTCATAAGCTTTAACTATCGGTCTCTAACGGAAGGAATTTCTTTAATAACTGTATACAGGATGGTGGCTATGTGTTCCGGGGAGTGGCGAACCTTGGATAGATCCTATTGCTCTCTAAAGCCGTCCTTGGGAGCTCAGTTATACTTTGCCTATCGCACCAAATCAATCGGCTGACCGTTAGTTCAAAATGAGGATATGTCTGTTCACCAGCTTCAAAAGCAACAAGCACTCGGTTGGCTTAGCCGACAATCCACTAAGCTTCGCGTTTTGACCAAAGTATTCAATGGAGCATTAACTGTGAGGCTGAGGCCACACTACAAAGCAAGCATCAGTCATTGGGGTCAGGCATTAATGTATGAACCCAAAGCGGCATTCCGTAGGCTCTTGAGGCCATGTCAAACTCATTGGTTTCACGAAGTTCTCCTTGGCACGATATGGTGACTTCTGGAGCTCGAAATTTGAATGCTGCGAAGTATAAAGGCTACGACTAAGGGAAAACTGGATTGGACAGGATTCCAATGAAGGTTACTCGGACGGTGCGTAGCAGTGTTCATTGTATCGAGGTGCTAAGTTATCCTCGCTACGGTACATGAAGAAAAGCTCACTTGGCACTGGGTGGATTATAGAATTCAGACCCGGTCTAACCTATCGGTGTACCTAGGGTAGTCAACCCTGAATCTTTCCATCGATAAGAGTGGATATCCAATGGTATATTTACGAGTCACTTTCAGAGTATCGACCCTCCTGGGGTAGAGTTCAGGGTTGTCCCTCTTCCCGGTATTTTGACATTGCAAAAGTGCCACTGGGTGAAGTGTGATAATAATCCGGGGGTATTGGTAGAAGCTTTGACGAAGGCATGGGACTGTTCATAGGCCCAAACAGTTTTTGTCGTAGCCAGAAGCTATGTGATCAACTACCTTCCTGGAGGAAAGGAATAACCACCTACACAACGCGGCATCTGCTATAAATAATCTGCACTTCAGGAAGGTCTCTTCATGGTCAGGAGTGATACCGTCTTGCGATAATCGCCACGGTGAGTCCTCGGCAGTGACTTATTTCATAACACCGCTGACTCAACAGAAAGTGAAATGGCGTTAAAACGTCTAGAGTGTAACCTCCAGCTCTTCTTTTTGACGAATCATGCGAGCGAATATTTGAATCTGGGATGGGTGCTGTATTAATGCGGAGAGCCATCATTGCTATGAAGGTAGGGTGGAATCTACCCCTGGAGCGTTGTAATGGGACTACTCCACATCTTGGCTTACATGGCTGACTATGCCTTCACTTTTTGTTGGAGAAACTGTGGGGCCAAGTTCACAGGTTACGTGAACTCGTTTTTCGCTTAATCTTTACCCCTCTTATCAGTTTATTACTTGTGCTTTACAGGTGCCTTCTTTTCTAAGTCATGCGAGGTGCTTCGTATGACCAATGCAAAGGCCCTGCCGGTGAATACTTTACCATCATTTAGCTCTTTACCTTACATGCAGGGCGGGGATTTATTCAATGTCCGCTTGTCCTATAGGCGAGCTTATCAAATTACAGAATCTCCTCTCTACCTTGCTGACGCCAAAAGTAGCCCTGCTGTTGCGAAATATCTGCAGAAAAGGCTCTCAAGGCCTACAGGCGAGGCTATCCCAACCGTGGCCCTGCTTGTCAGTGTGCATTTAGAGTCATTTTTATACGAGCACTTGGTATCGCTTCGACATATGAACATGTCGATATTATCCGAGCGCTTTTGAATAATGTGGTTGATGTTGATGCACGCCACAGAGTCTTCCCAAGCGCGCTAGAGAAAGCGGCAACTCGGGTATTATTGAGCTCCTTCTAGAAGCGAACGCTGATGTTAATCAGACGAAGATACGCTGCCCGAGCGCTCTACAATTGGTATCTTTTCATGAGAATAGGAAAATCAGCAACTCCTTAGCCATGGAGCTGATATCCACGTGTAAACACAACAATTCGCGCCGGCACTTCAGGGAGTGGCAAGCAAAGGCCACCATGAGATCGTTGAGCTTCTCCTCGATGACGGTGCTGGCATTGACGCGTACGACCAGCAATATTCGACAGCCCTACAAAACGCAGCAGCAGACTGTAATAAGGAACTGATTGAGTCCCTCTTGCTTAGAGGTGCTAGCCTCGATGTGCAGGGTGGATTGCTTCCACTACCTGTAAAGGCCGAAGGAGGGTGGTTGAATTCCTCATTCGGAATGGCGCGAATTTGAATCAGCACGTTCAATTGTCGGGTACATTCTTGCTACCTTCAGGCGAAATGCTCATAACAGCCCTCCAGGCAGCCGCAGGAGGAGATCACAAATCTGTTATCAAGCCCCTTATGAAAAGTTGTGCTGACATCGGCGCGTCACATCATCGATCCCCTACACCCCTTCAAGCAGCTGTAACAGGAGGTCGCAAGGATGCTATCCAACTACTTCTCGATAATGGAGCTGCCGTGAATGATCATAATCAATATTGCCCAACAGCCATACAACGAGCGGTTCTTAACGGTGATCGAAGAACGGTCGAACTCCTCCTCTGTAGGACCTCCACTGTATATCGCAGCAGCCATTGGTCACAGGGGTATTGTTCAGCTTCTCCTGGACCATGAGACCTATTTCAATACACAAGGCAGACATTACGGCACCGCTTTGATGCTCATTTTGTCACTGCGCCTTCGCGACGTAGCTAAGGTGCATAAAAATGATTTTACAGTCATGCTAAACCAACACTGCAGGCGCCTAGATGCTCTGACGCTTAATGCTCTAAAGGGTCGCGTGTCAGGAAGGAAGTCTTCTAACTGGCTGGAGATAAGAAGGAACAAGGGAGAGCGCTTGTTGACAGGATATAACTTCTGTCCTTTGCTAGGAAAAAATCTTGAAACCCTTTGTTGTTTTATGCCTATATTACAAGCGAACGCCAAAAGGTTACTGTTGATCAATATAAGATCTTTGTAAGACTTCTACATACAGCTGCATACACCACTGTAATCATTCCAATATCTATTGTTAGCCCGCTTTTCTCTGCAACGTAGCGTTTAGGGGCCGCAGTAATTAAACCCGTAACTCTCGCCAGGGAAACCAGGTGGTTTTCGTGGCATTGTATTTCGTCCCTTCAGGAATGTATTTAGGGCTCTAATTTGTGTCAGATGATGAGGTAAGCTGAAAAGCTGATCTCGGTCAACGGTACTGCCTGAATCGATTTTACAAAAGTGTCATGTTGTGTTGATGGACCTTGCAGCTGATGTTCACGTCACGCGCCTCACAGGTCACTGGAGGACATGCTTATCATCCCGACAACGTTACGACAAACTGTCCTATCTATGGTACTTGTATTCAGCTGGAGCCCCTTGGCATAAGTAATGGTCCGCAACGAGTTCGCTGGCTCGAATGTCGAGCCAACCAGCAGCTGCATCATTGATCCCAAAACCCAACCAGATCTCGTCATCTAAAAACCCATGATTAGGAGGTGGAAACTGGGTGTAGTTAGTATGGTATGACATGGAGCCAGTCCAGATGTAACTGCTGTCCGTTTCACCACGATATGTGAGCTTCTTACTGACGCTAAGCATTGAATACGGCGGCGATGACTCATACACAACTATTCGACGGTCATACTATGTAAACGGTACGGATGGTGGGTCTTGACGTCGCTGTACCATGCCAAGCATGACCGTGTTCTGTCTATCTGGCTCACATATCCCTCTGCGGCAGAGTGTAAGGGTCAACATAGGTGTACTCTGGTGAACATGCTCATCATGCAGCGTAACGTCGTGTACACATGTCATACTTCTCTTACTGTGCCAAGTCTCGCCAGGCTTGGCTGTTGCTGGATATGGCTCCTCAACAGCCGACCGCTGATCTTTCGCGCTAATAGCCAACTCTACGGGCTCACCATTTGATATCCAGCGGAACAACTGACCGGGCTCTGCCATAAGAAGAAGCTCTGACTTGTAACTAAAGGGGGACTGTGCGAGTGCCCAGTTCTTCTCGCGCTGGTAGCGACGATGATATTCTTGGCCCGGTGGTGCAACACGGCGAAGGCCTGTGGGGGAAGCAAAGCGGATAGGCGGTAGAAGTGATGAGAATTTGGGATCGAGAACCTGCTCCAGTTCAACCAGGGAGGCACGGACATCAATCAGGAACTGGCCCTGACACATAGTCTTGTCGTTAACCTGATGAGTGAATATAAGTAATGGTTCACCAGTTCTTGTCCAGAAGAGCTTCATGTCTTCTGGGCCTATGTACTTGTCTATATGAGGCTGTCCTTTGCAGTGATGTTCTGGTTCTCCAAAGTCCTCAAGGAGAAGCTTAGTCCATTTACCAGTTTTCAGCAGCGGCCGTCCAAAGCCGTCATACGTAAGGTTAGCAAATGTGGCGATTTGCCGCGCTAATTGATATTGTTTGTGGTGAATATTTTTCGCGATGTGTTTTGTGCGCGCTATGACGAGAAAGTCTTGACTGCTGTTTCCGCCGTGGGGAAGTTCGAGTAGCGTTGGATTCATAATTTCATAACCAGTCAACCGTGCATCTATCCTGTTATAGAAACCCTTGCCATTTCGAAGACTTGTGAGCAGTCGATAATCGGAACTATCTTCTCGAGATGCAGCATGGCCTGGGTCAGGCAAAGAACTGAGATAGCCATTTTGACATTGCTCATCGACCAAGGGTTTCCCTTGAACTCTGTTAGTCGAGATGCCAATTGATGATTCTAAATACAATGTAAGCAAGAAAATTAAAACCAACATGATGCCTACCGCTAAATCAGTGCCGCGTAGCCGATTATTGTAGGACTTCATAGCTCGCTGGGTAAAATGGAGAAGTAGAAGCCGGGTTCAACGTCCCATTCCCAATAAGCAGTAGTAGCCAGAATGATCTAGAGTCCGACGCTACAGAAGCAGAGATGAATGTTATATGCCCTTTGTTAGCACGGAGTGGACTCATGCTTTCGTAGATAGCGTCATTCCGTTCTTTTTTTGGCATACCGGGCTCTATCAGCCGCCTTGAAATAGACCTTTAGTACGCAGGTTAGGTATAAGGACCTCAGGGAGCCAAAGCACGGGTAGATGCAAAGGTAGATACGACTAAGGTAGTACATGGGGTACTTGTATAAACTTACTGAGAGCTACTGGAAAAGGAACCCTATTAAAACAGCAACAAACAGTAGAGGAGTAAGATAAGTTGAAGATATTATATTTAGATAATATTTGATCTCTTGCAGAATCTATAATGCTTATGCTATAGTCTAGTTTATCCAGTATGCCAGGCAAAAGCATAGAGAACTTTTGATTTCTGGTGCTCCTCTTTTTCGTATTATAATAATGCCTTTGAGAGGTTGTGATCCTTCAACTGCCAGTGAAAGTGCTGCCATAATTCTATAGGGCTTTGAACAATCGCAGTGAAGCCTATAAATACCAATCAGACTCTCCTTAACCATTCTTCTATAGCCACTTGCCCTTACAGGGCATGACTGAGCACATAACAGGAAGACGTGAGCAGTATTGTATGGCTACAATATTTCACTGGGTTCCGGGCGCAAAGCTGATGCAAAACGATTAATTGAAGCTCATACAGAGTATGGCTTCACCGGCCTATATCGATCTTCACTTATGGCCATAATGACTTGCTCAACCTCGTCCTCTTTGTTAAGGGTTATAATAACCTTAAAGTTATGTATTTGTTAATGCAAAGAATGGCCTCAGTTAATGATTAGGTCAAGGTAGTAATATGGTCTGTTTTGTGGCACGTGTATGCGAATCTGATTAATTGTGGCCCGTACTGCGTCCATGGCTGGCTTCCATTCCTGACTTTCTGATGCCGCTTTGTCTCCCAGATGAAAGGAGAAGTTGCCGCATCTCTCATTTATATTCTGAAACAGCAAACGATATCGTTCTAAGCTATTGTAGTTTAATCGACTAAGAAATGTCAATATGAATTGAAGCCACCACAAGATACCAGCTACCTACCACCGGGAGGCGTGTCGTTACATTCAGGGCTCTGTACATCCAACCTGAGGTATCTCGGGTTGGCAAGCCGTAACAGCCTATAAAGATCACCCAAGCATTTCAAATCCTTACATGTCTCAGGGCTTGATGGCGTATGTGGGATTGGAAAAGAAAAGACGAATGTAACTCGAGCGACAATGATGTGCCACCAAAAGTTCACTTCCCTACCAGTCCAAATCTCGCTCTGGGGAGGATGATCTTCAAAGATCTTCGCCCAATCGATCGATATTTCACTTCCCTTACAACCCAATATCTTTTGCTTGTTCTCGTCCGTAACGGCGAAATCGGAGGGAAATTCAATCCTCCAGATCTCTGATAAGTTTTGATACATGTCTTGTGCTTTGTCCGTACCATTGACCGAGCGAATTTCCTCTCTGCCAGTTTCTTTCTGCAGTTGAATGTGGTCGGACTGTTGACCTGACGCTTGCGTGTAGGTGAAAGGAAGCTTTGTAGCCCGGTTTGGATGACCCCATGCTATCTTAGCACATTCATTTTTCATATAGACCATGAGTCCGTATTCGAACGGGTAAAACCCGTAAAGCTCTGAAGGTTCAGTAGACCAGAAGTCTTCTGGTAACTTGCATTAGCATGTGAAGGAAACCGCAGATGAGAAACAAACCTTCATTGTGATTCTTTAGATATTCGTGGTATTCAGAGAGATGATACTGAATGTTATTAAGCCGAAAGTTATAGAATTCAAAGCTGCTGGGAACGATCCGGTTTATATGCGATAAGTTTTCTTTTAGACTAATATCGGATGACAGCTTGTTAAGCGCGGTGCAGGTTTTTTCGAGGGGAAGGTTTGGATCTGCTATAGCATCACAAAGAACCATATAGTCTTTTGGATTTATTCCCATAGCCTCCCATAATATAATGCCGGCTTTATGCTTGAAGTCGCCCAAAGAGTTACTGTAAGCATAAACTCGGCCCTGGTAGAAGTCACGATCATTGAGAAGGTACTCTAGGAGACTAGATTCTGGCAAGGAGTCCGTTTCGCGTTCGATGCGTTCCTCATAACGACGAATGAAAAACCGCAGATATCTTGCTTCAGAGGCTAATTCTTGTTTCATCATAGCGAATGGTAGGGGAAAAGATGTATGTAAAAGAAGATGGCGATAACAATCTAGTTGCAGGCTTTATGGAAATGAGGGATTTCAAGAGAGGAGAGGAATTGAAACAGAATGGGGCGGGCGGGGGG
>JABEVY010000241.1:0-109567 GCA_013364935.1 Fusarium anthophilum | reverse complement strand
CCTATTGCCCGTCAGCACTGTTATAGTCTTCCCAGATCTGGCACTGATTTCGTGTCAGCTGATGTAACATACCGATGATGTCAAACGTAAGCCAGGTGAAGGCAGTCGACATATCTACGCCGTCAGTTCCTGGGCTGCCTCGTTCGCTAATATGGTGGATAAATAGCCTAGCGTGCCTCTGAGTCGTACTTTCGGCCTCCCGAAGGGCACGAGCACTAAAGGCGTGAGAAAGCAATCGTCGTTGCGACCGATGCGATTCTCTGTCAATGGTGAATACGATATCAGGATGCTTGATGAACACGCCTCTGTTATAAAAGTATTTACTTTTCGGGAAAGGCGATTTGTTGCCCGCGACATGATTATAGATGTCTCTGTATGCTTGCGGAGTCTTGAAACTAAGCTCATTAGGTGCAATCCTCACCACATCACCGTATCTGGCGTGCAATTCCCTGATTACAAATGGATACTTGCCTCCAGTCCATGCACGAAGGAACCAGAGCTATTTTGGATCTGTATCAGCGATCAAACTTCGACGAAGAGAGTGGGGCCTTGCTAACCTGGCTGCATGCAGCTAGTTTGGGACCTGGAAATATGGCGAGTGGATGATAGAAGAGACGAGAAAGGCATAAACCCGAAAGCTCGACTACTATCTTATCGTCGAGCAAAGCAAGAAAAGCCCAGAGTCAGCCAAGTGCAAACGCAAATAGAATAGGCTGAGGATACCATATTCAGAGAAAGAGCGACCCCAACGGGGGTGAGTGTTGTTTGGAAGTTCATTGAGTACGAGAAATGAATAGCTCTTGAAATCAAAATTATCTTGGATATGTTTTCTCGTTCTGCCTTTTTGCAAAGTGAAGTCTGAGGTTGAGAGAGGTTCTCTAGCGACCCAATATGCGTTATATACTTAGTAAGGGTGAGGTAGCAACCCCCAGTCCTGCTTAACAGTGATTATCACGATTTCACAGCGTATGAGGTTAATTTATTTTCTGACCCTACTGACTACTGCTTCTATCTTACAGTAGCGATTAAAGTTCCTCGGGACTGGGAACATACATGGGGTGAATGATATTTGATAGTTCAGCATAGAGACTGGATTCGTTTGGCCAATGATGCTATCCGTTAGAATCCGAAAGGTGGCGTTGTATTTGTGGCGCCTGGTCTGATATCAATTGGCCGCCAATCAACACGCCATAGATACTAGGCTCAGAGCAGCAGAAGAGGGAGCCGGGAGATAGCCAATCGCAGGGTCCAAATTCAAGTGTAATGATCCTCAAGCAATGCCCAACTTTATCAACCTTTAGGGATTCCCATCCCTTTGGAGTCTAGTCAGATGGGGCTTTTATTCGGTTAGATCACAGGTATATCTTAGAATAATGTTTCAGTAGAAAGAAGTACCCTTGATAATGCGACACCAAGTGATTGTTTCCGACAGAGCTGGCTATCTGGTGCTACATCGGATCCACAGGGGTAGTTAAAAACGTCGAATTGATCATTTCACGATTTGCGGCACTGCAGGGGAGGCCGAACCTGGGCAGACTTCATTTTCATCCAAAGTATTATGTCCATAATTAAGTCCGGTTCCCCACCTGCCCAATCAAAGCGGATGAGCACCCTGCCCTCGAATAGTTCGTAATAGCAAGTCAGTTTGGGTGCCGCCCATGATCGTGACAATGTCAGAATCTTCAAGACCATCTTAATAGAAAATACGAATAGAACCATCGTACGTCAGTTTCAATCTATCGTTGATTAAAGGTCGGCAACATTTCTCGATGTTTGCAAATAGGGATAATGGTGAGAAAATGAGAAAGGATTGTTGGTTATAATGAGTCGCGAGGATAGCAAATAAGGGAAATCAATAAGCGATACAGTTACTCCCCCAACTCCCCAAAAGAATAGACCCCTGCCTTCCCAGTACACTATGACGGCCCAGGATGGGCACGTCATGCCTCGCCCCGAACGAGATGTTTCTGACTCCTATGAATCCCTCTTTGGCATTGAAGATCAGCTAAGAGCAGCTATGCTGCCAGTAACCTGGCTGATATTTGTTGGGGGGCTCCAGCTCTCAACTTCCGAGATCATTTGATAGGGCAAGGGTCTTTCTTGACCAATTGTCCCGAGATTTGTGAAAGGGGATAAAGGAAGATTAAAATCGGTTGTGTCAAGTAGCGAAGAAGAAGGTCCCCAGGCATTTGCAGTGTTCGGAAAACTATCGCACCATGGCAAAGTTGGGGCCACTGATCCTGGATCTGAACTCATGAGGGACGGATCCAAGCTCCTCAGGATAGTTTGGACATGTACAAAATCTCCTTGATAAGCGGCACGAGCAATTTCCCTCAGACCCCACCTCAGGACAGTGATGGTATCCTCGTTGGCCTTCAACGTTGTTCGGCGCCGGGCTTGTGCCTCTCTATTCCTGGCCCGCTGGGTAAGCTTTTTCTGTGTGTCGTTGTGCTTGAGGGATACTGCTTCAGTCATGGCTAGTTCTTGACCGGACTGAGCTGGACTGTTCTATGTGTGATGAAACGAGGATACTATGGTAAGTTCTTTGCACTCCTTATATGGCTTGAGAAGTATGACAGTTTGTCTCAACTTGGGGTTCGAGATGCCACTATTCTGTGTTTCAGGATATGAAACAGTATGAAGTCTGCCTACCGCATGTCTCACCCGGTATACGGAAGAGATGACCAAGGAACGTAAATCATGAAACAAGCTATATTTAGCACTTCTGTACGTATATAGAAATTATATTATGATTCCGGGTGGGCCTCTCGGTCACTCGTGGGATATGGTTCAGAACTCTAAGACACAAAAGACGGATTTAGTCATCTGCCGACTCCAACACCTGGAAGAAAATGTACACTAAGAATAAACATTCTATTTTGAGACGAAAAGAACACTGGATTTTACGTTATTACTGTCGTTCTAATTGGCGAGGTGATATTGGCCTAATCACGATACATCGATCGTGTTGCCAGACTTCCTCTACTAACCGCTGGGATTGTTTCCAGTTTCCAGGCCGCACTGGTTTGGAGTTTTGGGACTCTTTAAAGGGTTAATTACTATGTAAGTTAAGATCACGCGCATAATGGAGGGGGTCTTATTATGGTTCTAGATGATACTTGAGTGGAAATCATCTTGGGTGATAGTTCAGGATATACTAAAAGTATCTTGTTCCTGTGAGGCTTTTATATAATGGCTACTTCACTGTAATGCATCCTTCAGAGCAAGGCCACTTTGATGGTTAATGCCATACAATATAGATGGAGTGTATTAGGCTCTTATATAATACTAGTTAAAGATTTCTTCGGCAACGGGGATACTGGCAAACTATGACTGGCAGCTCTATCTGGAAAGCCATTTGTTCTCGCCGTACCATTGGAGCCGTTTAGCAAGTCGTAGGGAAGCGCTGCTTCCACTTGGCAGCAGAATTTCAGTAGTTTGTGTTACAATTGGACAAGAGGCATTTGGTCGTCTGCTTCTAGCAATGAAATATCAGGACGGCTTCTTATAAATTAAGCCCATGGTTGAGTCATCACAAAAGTATATTAACTAGCTTTGATATTGAAAACTTTGTTCTTTCTGAGGTCATGAGTATTTTGATTTCGAAAACCAAAACTAAATCTGGGATTTTTAACCTGCTTGCTTTGTATGTCTCATTGATACACCATGGGTTTTCTTTCTTTCCATTACTTGGCAAATATATCCATCCCTCTTAACCTCACCAATTGCTGACATGCTGTAAAACGCTGATTTTTCACCTATTAGACATATGTAAGATCAAACCTCAATCTCATATCATGAACAGTAGTCACTTCACCCCCTTGCTTTGCTTCTCTTTTTCGATAATCACTGCTGCTTCAGGAACAAATTTAACCCTGGCATTGCGGATCGGCTGACGTGCATGCAGCTTTCGATGCATCTTCAGGTTGTCGCCGCGGCGAAAATCGCTTTTCCCACAAAACTCGCAAGAGAAAGTTTGAGGATACCGGGTATGATCACTAATTTAGGACTTCTCAGCATTACCGCTTGAAGCAAACGTGCATGGAGAGGACGGTCTCATACGTGAGGCCTACTTACATTTTGATATGACGTTGCAGGTGCTCAATTCTTCGGTATACTCGACCGCATCCTCGAAGGCCACATTCGTGGTCCTTCTTCATAGTTCCGACTGTTGACTCAAGGTTGGACTTTTGTTTCCGCCTCTTGGGCGACGGCGTTGTCGCATACTGCAAGATCTGCATCTCCTTGCTGATTCCGCAAATTTCCTTAATTTGTGAAAGTGGTTCACAGAACGACTCCAAGCCATCCATAAGACCCCAATCATACGTCATGGTGTTTTCATTGGCCGCACTGAAAACTTCGGGTCTACCCGTATAAACATTTTCATCAGGGGGCCAAATTGGACTTGCGAATAGGTGGCTCGTCGGAGAGTCATACCCAGCAACATTGGAATTTTCTGTAAGGTCAAGAGATTCCAAGGGCTGGACTGATAGTTGAGGTAACTCGTGTGACCCAAAGATGGCTTGCTGGCTCTCAATGACCGGTTCGAAAGGCGCATGAAAGGCAGGGACGGCTTCCCCGTTTCGGAATTGACATGGCAGCTGTTGATCAGAGCCTTGGCTGTTGCAAATACTAGGGAACATATTCGCAGGACTATTATCTGGTGTCGTATGCGGGTCCCATTGTATCTTGGTATTCTGTGTACTGATGCGCATAATCGTGATGTCTTAGAAGTTTGATTAGATCTGCGTGGGACGGTGGACTGGGCCGGAATCGGACACTTATACATAACATCATTGCTGGTGTAGTCTAGCTATCAATAGGGAGACGGAAAAATGTATTTTATAAAAGTTGGTGGCGTTGAGCTCGGAAAATGACAGACGTGACGAACCACTGTTACACGAGAAGCTGTGAAACGCACAAACTCTAATAATGCTAAGACTCTTGCATATTTTCATCACCCCGCTCATTTAACTGATAAGACTAAAGTGCATGGAGAATTATTGGTGGCGTCGCCTGCAGGTTTAGGTGATATTATGCCTCCGTAAACCCAGGTGTTGAAGCCATGTTAAACAGGGTTAGCCCATTTTTATGCCACTTTTATTATAGAATAAATTCGCTTTAGTTAATAGATATCACATCTAGTTCACAACTTAGACATCAAACCACGATGACTGACCAATTGCTATATCGTAAAGCTGATAAATGGAAGCCTAGATGTTAAGGCCTTGGTCAGCATTGGAGGCATATAAGATGCTACCTCCAATCCCTCGGTCACGAAAGCACAGTCAAAGACATATGACAGCGACATAGTTGTCAGGTGGCTATAGTGGAACTGGGGCTCGGTAAGCCCAACCTCTTGTATGTATACCTAGGGCTTCGTCTTGCTGTCTTCTAGCTCCACGATGCCTTGCAATAAAGATACGTCTAAGCTACTAAACCGTATTGGTGCAGTGGAGTCGTCACCGCACGATGAGAATAGATTCAAGAACCTAAGCACCCCAGGGGCACAAGGGTAAAGAACCCCAACAGATAATCACACACGGGCAATATACTCATTACCCTCATTGTTACCTAACATCCTGCTGTTGGTCGAAAGCTTGATATTCTGATGATTGACTACAAAGGTGTATAAGTAAGCACCTATCTGCTCCTCTTGCGTGAAGATAATCTAGGCCAAATCACACAAAACACACACAAGGTAGGATACCCGATAGTAAGAAGCAAAGCGAGACGAAGCAGTTCCAAAGCTTCTATGCGGCTACCAGAGGGAACAGCTATGACGACAAAGTCCTCCTGGAGATAGTAAAATTTGACTACGTCAGCTACATCATGACGATAATACCTTCTCGTCACATCAAGAAGGAATGTCGCGAGAAGATTGAAGAACTATCAGATGACAGAGTCGAAGAAGTTGCGAAAGAGGTGAGTAAAAATGCGGCTTAGTCGCACGCAGTGATAGACTTGCGAAACCCAGCGACCACAACGATTGTCCCCAAACGGGGTTGCATTCTTATTATTTACACTTTTGCGCTTCACAAAATACGCCTCACAAGCTTCAAGTCGATATGGCCAGACTGACTAGCCTTAAAAAGGCTGGATGAATTATACTATACCGGAGGCTACTGACGGTGTAAGACTCACCTACTTAAATGTGTAGCCAAGCTACTGCCGAGCTTCACGTCTCCCAACCGAAGAGAGCAGTCTTAAGATTATGCTAGATGAAAATGTGTAGCATGGAGACCCTGGGTTACGCGCAGGTAGCTAATAATGACTTCATTCACACACCGTGTTTCGCCTTCATGCTGGATGACTAGATAAATCTGCAAAGTCGTTCCGTGAACACGGTTATCTCCGTTTGGCAACTACTCCTACGGTGCCGAAGATGATGGTGAGATCATGGACGTAATATTCAGTCGCCCGAGTTGTCTAGTCGTCGCCAACTTCAGTTCGGCTTGCTAAAGATATTTTGTTCGTGCAGTTGTATTTTGGTGTGTCAATAGGGTGAATCAGATTGCGATAAATTATACTCTCTCTTCAAATTGTCTTCATCTTCCTTTGTATACAGGGAGGATATATATGATGGGAAATGTCCAGTTGCTATGCATAAACACTCTGATAATCGGCAACGGCCGATACTTAGTCCTAGATCTTGTTTTGATTTGATTTGCTTGAAAGCTAGAAGTAACGATGTCTCAACGTGACATACTATGCCAACGCATTAAAGAATCCAAATAAAATTCACCCCTTGACTCGTCATATCTTTGTAGTGTCGTCAAACTATGAGCTGACCTGGATTGAGTAATAGATGTCGAGATCAAGGCAAATGACTAAGTTATATGACTGACGGAGTACGCAAAGGTCCTAATGCAACACACTTTCGTTGTCCATTCTCTCATGGTCGGAGAAGAGGTGGTGCTTCAATCGCGTCCTCTAGAGCTATCGTATTATGGAGGTCATGACGGATAAAAATAGATATGGGGACATGTCTTTACCTAAGCCGGACAAGATATATGAGTCTTCGTGGCCACCTACGTAACAAAATCACTTGATTATCATGGATTCCCTTCCTATCGGGATTCATTGGACGCTCCTGAGTTATCTATGCATCGGCGATCTGAGCAGATTAGTTGTATGCAATAAGAGGAACTATGAGCGGGCTCAGCCCTTCCTGTACCAGACTATACAGCTCAACTTCGCCTCTGGCATCGCTGATTCTCGGACCATACTACTCTTACAGACATTGTCGACAAATCGGTATCTGGGTGGGTTCATTAGATCTATCCATATTTCCCACGGTGGCAGAACATATGATTGGACATTAGGTCACTCTCAACTATTGAGATCAGTTCTGTCCGCTATTATGCTCACTCCTGAGCGAGTAACTAAGTTTCTGTGCGAGTGTCCGGGGGTTACATGTACAGATCCATTTCCAAATCTCAAAACCTTGGTCCACAAGAATATTCGATCCAAAGCGGAGCTTGAATGGGTCAATTGGCATATCGCTCAATGCCGTCAACTGCGTTCTGTCGATCTCAGCCTTCGAGCCTGGAACATTATACCAGATACTATGATCTTTAGAAATACTCTATCGACACACCTGACAGACCTCTCACTTCAAGGGTTTTGTGTATCTGAACTTATACCGGCGGCGACATGGGGCCTACGGCGTCTGGATCTAGGTCTCTGCTCAGGTACTGGAATATTTATTAAGCGTTTATTGGATATAAATAAGCTCAACTCACTAAGATCCCTACACTTCGCCGGTCATCTTTCAAGGCAGACTCTCTTGAGCCTTCTCTCCCAGCTAGGTAATATATCTCAGCTGGAAGAACTCTCGCTTCGCCTGGGAGGGTTGGCGCATCTTGTTGGCATGGCTGAAAGTGGAGCCTTTGACACTGGAGAAATGGCTGACCCCAATGACGGCGACAACCCTATTCGAGATTTGCGTTCTTTGGTACTGGACAAGGTTATAAGCCGCAGTCAGACCCTAAGGTCATTAGTGTTAGATATCCGAGAGGTTATTGATCAACCACAATCATCGATGCGATTTGATCTGCAAGGCGTCCAAAAGCTAATTACTTCATGCCCTATAATCGAATTCATTGGGATGCCAGTCAACTTACGAGCTTCTGGGGGGCATCGATATAAGCGGATGAGTTATGCAGTAAGTTAGAATCATTTGTGAATTTCTAACAAGGGCTTACTAACATTTATCACAGAAAGATATCCACTTATCTGCGAGGCAGCTGAAAGCGTTTCATCTCCGAGGCGATTATCGTCCATTTACTAGAACTTTGAACGATGCTAAGCATGTATCAAGACCATTTCGTAGTAGGGCAGATTTTGAGGTATTCATAGGTCACTATGATAAACTTCGGAAGGTATCTTTTAATTTAAAGGGTGAGCAGAGCTTCCTGAGGGTAAGCCCAGGAGAAGTTGAATCATATAACTTAAATTTATAAAAAAAAAATTGAAAAGACTTTGAGTTTTTCATTCCAACTAATCATAATAAATTCATCAACATCTTCGCTTTACTTTCTACTACTATGTCTATGTAGTACTAAAGCCCCACGTATTATATCCCGCCTACTCTCTCCTAATATTTCTTCCATCTTTATCATCGAGATTTTGATGCCGATTTTTCAAAGAGTAAATAGATACAGATATTGGGGGGCAGGTGCTTCTTCATCTGTAGCGAGTCTTTATGCAGCGTACTCATCAGAGTCCCACATAGGTATACCGGCGTAACTAGGCCGCACTTCTAAACCTTTCGTTTAGAACAAATTCAGCCATTAGAGAACCACTGAAATAGCTTTCCAAACAGTCACCGTCGTGTTTTCAGCACAGACTAACTCGACTACCGTCGTAGGGACGCGCCTCGACCGCGTCGACGCAGTCATTTGACGAAACCAGATGTTGTAACATCGCCGGAGCCCGACTAGTTTTGTCTCCGGTGCGAAATGTCCTAACAAGGCGCAAGCTGGATTAAGAAAGGATCAGACACGCAGCCGTGTTTGAGAGATCTGAGTATACTATTACTTTGCAGACACGAGCTCGATAGCGCAAGAACATGAAGACCTAGTGTGAGATACTTGTTTCCGTGCGAGCGTGTATAGTAAGCTGAGAAACTGCGAAGTGTATACGTAGGAGATAAAGATTATGATTTAGATAACACAGCCCGGTATAGATGTTTGGTCGGTCAACAGGTTTTGCCAGTCAAATAGCAGGGTGGAACATCTGAACTCGAATGAGATGCCAGTTACAGTTTATAGCATAGCAAGAAAGATAGGGCTCTATCTACTGGCAGTTTTATCGGCCATTTCAAAGGAAGGAAGTATGAAGCCACGCAGGGCATATGATGTCTCCCAGGGCGAAGCCTGATAGCATCGGCTTCCAGCGATGACAAATTTGGATATTCTTATATAGGAGTAAATAGAGGTATAGGTTGCTCGAAAAAGAGCGGAAACAAAATAGTTGCCCTCAAGATGAAGCTGGATAGGCAAGGACGTGAAGAATGTTCCGAGTCTGCGAACGAGCTGTCACCACTAGCTCTAAGCGGCGGGCCGCTTTTTTATTTTGATCAATAGGACAAAGCGATAGACTCTACTAAATACAATTCAAGCTGGAAAAGAACGTACAAGCTAGTACAAAGCACTAGCGCCAATGGAATAGAAGACTTTGCTTGCAGTTCTCGCAACACGTGAGGTGCAGCCACAACGTTGAGAAACAGTTTTAGTTGAAAGGCATTAAACGAGTTTGGACGCCCCGAGTTTTAAAGATTCCAAGTTGTAGATTATAGTGCAAAGCCGTTGCCGTTTTTTCTTGTCGTTCTACGAGTAGATAGTGCATGCAGGCCAAGTTATAAGAGTCTACAAATAACTTAGTTATACTATTTTACGCCCCGGAATACATGAATAGCTTCTTATTGGCTATAAGTTAGCAACAAATATACAATCGAACGGGTAGTCTCTCATACAGAACTAGTCTTACTAACATCTGAGGCTTAAGTATTGTATTATACCTAATTTCGAGCAATGGCGATAAGAACTTAACACTCAGAGTACAACCGACATTGTTCAGTTAGTTTCAAAGAATTAAAATTACAGAATCAAGAGCTTTGAGATATCAAGATTAAGAAACTTACCCAGCCTGTCACGTGCCACTACCGATATGATACGTGAGGTTTCTGGTTGGCCAATTTTGACTTCACGACTTTGAACCTCCTATGCTTCACTTCCGTTTTACTTGAGCAGCCTTGACGTATCATCACATAGCAAATATATCATTCGAAATCTTACTCCCTTCTGACAGAGAAGACCCTGGTGTCATCGACAATTTCTTTACCGCCATGGACATCAACCTGTTGATGCACTAGCTTTTCCGAGGCTGGCTTTTTAGAGATACCATGAATCATGTCCAAAGTGTCGGTAAGGGTGTTTTAGTTGCACGCGACCCATAGGCAGGGAAATTAGCGAGCTTCCCTAAGTGGAAGGTTTAGCGGCAACCGCGGTCGCGAGAAATGGAAGAGGAAGAAGAAGCCGATGATGATGATTTCCCAGACTCCTGCGTTCACGGCTCCCTAAAATCTGTGAAAAGGCTTGGAGGAATGAAAATGCACCGCCATGATCCTCTCCTTCCTCTTCGGGAGTTTCGGTGTTGACCAGTTCTACGCCCATCACTGGCCTCTCGCCGTGTTCAAACTCCTCACCCTCGGTGGAGTGGGAGTCTGGGCATTTGTTGATATGATTCTTTGGATTGTTGGCGGTATGTATGGGACGCCTGGGGGTAGTTCCAAGGAATGGCAGTACTAAGAGGCTAGGGGTGGTGGGAGTGAGGAGTCAGTTATCACTCTCTATGAGTGGATTATATTATTGGTGTTCGTGATTGAAGTGTTTGGTTATGGGTGGTAAGAACAAGGATCGCAGGGCTATGAGTTTGTTGGTGTTGATTGACTTCCATGAAGTGAGGTTGCAAGTCTATGGCATAGTATCGTTCTTGAGATCTCAGCTTCATCTTCACGTCGTACGGCTTTAATACAGGTCAGACCCTCAAATCTAGATTCATCCCTGGGCTGAGCACTATTTCGGGATCCAGTTGAGGCTTGCCGTCAATAAAGTCACTACACAAAGGCACATCTTAACCCACGTTCATCAACACGGGCTCATCATACTTCACAAATAACTGCCATGTTTCTTTTAATTATGATCTTAGACGAGTTTTACCACGAATAATAGAGAGACTAAGGCTGATGTAGCATGCATGTCTTACCGACCCTTGAGCCTTCCTGGATCATGATAAATAGTAGGTCTTGTTGACGGCACATCCCTGACGATGGTCGTTTAGTGAAAGCCAAAGCCTTATTTGCGTCTATCTCAGAGACGAGAACACACAAGAGTAGCTAAATGTTGGCATAATACTTTACTGAGGGATGTCCCTCGCTCGGATATTAACAAGGATTGCTGTGATAAGGTTGTGGGAGGTTAAAAGAGTCTTCAGCCCCCAGCGCACAAAGGTAAAGAACACAAATAAACACACATGGGCAATATACTCGTCGCCCTCACTGTTTCCTGGGATGACAAGTATTGCGCGCCCTGACCAGTTGGTGCGGCCTACTTCACAGTTACGCCCTCGAAACAGGAGGGTATTAATAATGTGAAATGCTTCAATGACTGGAACCCCGCTCGAACACCATCATGTTTTTGAGAGGCCACCAGAGTGGAGCGTATCAAGATGCGATAGCTCGAAGATACCTGTAATGAAAGGGTCGCAAATCGATTATCCCCAAACTTTCAATGGCGGGTGCCAATTTGCATCACCCTTTACTGTATGACCTGTGTTACATATATGAAACCTCTAGCCACAACCCAAGTCGCTCGTGCGTAGGACAAAGGCACTAAGGAGTAGACTGAATATAGGGTCTTAATATAGTTGCTATCATTTATCTGAGAGGCTTTTTTTATCTTTTTTTTAAAAAAGGTTTCTATATATAATTTAACTAATATATAGATTTCAAATTGAATATATATACCCCCATAACCTCGTTCGTTGGTATTAACCTGAAGTTACTCTACAGATCAGGACTCTATGATTATGCGTTCTGTCACTATTGTAGCCGGCCTGCTGTGTGCAATATCGCTAACTGCTGCGGTCCGCGTCGTGCCGCAGTCTAGTAACCACGATACAACACCCGAAGGCTTTGTTAAAGTAGACCCCACTATTCTAGACAAGGTCGAGATTACACCGAAGAATTTGCTTGTTGGGAGGTCAACCAATCCCAGAACTCAGGTCCTAAAAGATCGCGCTCCTTACTCTCCCTCCTTGATGTTGAAACTGGTTAATAACTTCAACAGGAAACATACTATCAGATCCTATATATCCGGACTAGACGCTACTGGTAAGGTCTTCTTTGTCTCTCCTGATGGTAAGCTTATCTATCCCAAATCCAAAGAACCTCGTGTACCGAGCGAGATTATGGAAGATATTACCTTGTTTCTAGGCCCTCAAAACAGACCTCTTGAAATCCCACTGCCTTCCTTCATTCGCTCAGGTCGCATCTATTTTGCAGACAACGACCTGCGTTTCTTTGTTGTAAACATGGGAGAAGGCGATAGTGTGATTCAACCTTCGGTTACCAATCTCCAAGATCCAAATGCAGACGTGAACTGGGGTTTTGTAGAACTGAGCTATATGTATGGTTCGTTATATGCTAACATCAGCTATGTTGATTTTGTCGGTATAGTGCTAGGGATGATGCTCACTGAAACAGACGGTAGCACCCAGACCACTGCAGGCCTAGTAGCTGATGCTGTCACTAAAATTTGTCATGACCTGGCCAAACAGAAAGAGATCGATAAGCGCGATTGGACCTCACTCTGTATCGCGGATGCTGATGAAAAACCTGTCCGTGTACTTTCGCCCGGAAACAAGCATGACCTCGATCCTAAGCTTTTTGATAAGTATTGGGATACGTATGTGAACGAGGTGTGGAAGCGATACACAGCGCAAGATCTCACTATCAACACACAAACAAGTACCGGTCATGTGAAGTGTAGAGTCACAGGCAATGAGCTTCTTTGCGAAGGAAGTGACCACAGATTTGCCAAACCCGAGGGCAAAGACATCTGGGGCTGTAACAGCGGTCCGTTTGCTATTTCTGAAGATAACAGCGCAGTCCACGCTGCCGTAGTTCCACGTATCTGTGCCGCGTTCGTTCGATCAACCCTTCTGCTTGATGGCGGTAACATCCAGCCGAGCCTGGGTCAAAGCTCGTACTATACAGTGAGTCCTACTAACCACTACAGCCGCATCGTTCATTCTTATGAGGTTGATGGCAGAGGCTATGCCTTTCCTTATGATGACGTCAATCCTGATGGAAAGGAGGATGTGTCTGGGGTTGTGAGTTCTGATAACGCCCAGTCTTTAACTGTCTATGTTGGTGCACCACCGCCTGCACGAGGCAAGAGTCATTGAGTAGCGATTCCTAACTCTTTCTGGGTTTTAGAGTATTGATAGGTCTACAGTAGGTTCATGGTATTAAGATGAGACACTAACCCGGCCATGGTCTTTCTCGAACACTGTGCTTCCCTCCAACACCTCGAGTAGTATGAGAATATTTAGATCGATGGGGTACGGGCGGTTACGGTAGTTAATTATATTGGCGCAATGGCATTCTAGCAGCATTCTAGTATTAGACTTAGTATTTAGTATGAAACACTTCTATGGAAGGTCATACCAGAGCCAGTGGCGACTGCTGATTAGAGCATTGACCTAGGTAATTAGGAAAGGTCGATGTTGGCGGGTGAGGTTGAATTTTTCAGAGGATTTATGCTGGTAAGATCGAGGGGTGTATATTTAACATTTGCGGTAACTGAGAAATTTGTGGCGCAGATACCAATTCATTGTTGCACTTATATTTCTAGAGGGCTATGCGCATGTTACCTTGCAAAAGTTCAAGTTGATTGTCTTTCTGTGCTGTCTCAGCTTGATATATCTCGTTGAGTCGTCATAAACTTTAACTATCAATCAACTAAACACGGCCTTATTGCATGTTCCTTATTCTAGGTCTCATATCTGGAAGCATGATATCAACTGGTCAGCGTAATTACGGTCTTGCCAGCCACTCCACACTACATCTAGTCGGACCTCATAAAGAGGTGGGACAATAATCCATAGACACGAATAAAACGCCAATTTTTAGAGACTGGAGCTATTTTCCACGACATCGTTCAGTGAAAATCGTAGAATACCGTATATTTAGATGTACTAAGACTGCGCAACCCGCTCTGACCAATAAAGACAACAGCAAATCCATTTGCCCCTCATAGCATAAGCCCGCACTTTCGATTACTACACTATGCAGGGCCCATCAGGATCCTTTTTCTTTTTTTTTCCGCTTTTTATCAGCACAAGAGGGGCATCTGCAACGGCGATTCTGTAAACCAACCAAACTCGTTTGTAAAATAAGGGAAAGATGGATACAATGACAATCCATAGGGGTCGCTGAAATTGGAATCAAATGCTGGTGGTGGCACAAGCATGCTTGGAAGCGAATCCCCGAGATACATGCAGTCATTGGCCAATGTTCCGTCCCAAGTTTGCATGCATGTAAAGTCTGTCGCAGGGATCAATTCCATGCTGCCTTTGAAATCCCACGAGGGGTCCTCTACTGATTGAAGGACGGGTGTACCAGGCTTGCTCCCTACGCTGAGCTCTAATTCTGCAGGTGGTGACAAGCTGGCTTCTGGCAGCATCACAGCCGTCGAAAGCGAAACTTCTGCTGGTAAGGCGGACTCCTGGCTCTTCCCTCTAGACTCGGGCGCCTCAGCTGTACTCGTGAACGACGATAAGTCTGACGCGTCGAAAACGGATGTAACGCCCTGTTCGTTTGTGACAGTAACAGTGAGGTCACAGCCGGTGAGGACAGAGAGCTCATATGCCTTTTTAAAAAGCCCCTGTTTTCTCTTATTGAAGGTGGTTCTTCTGGCGCTTTCTCTAGGTATTTTCTTAATCTCGATTCTTCTACGACCCATGTTGATGCAAACAAAATCAATTTTACTATTAGACTAGTGCGACTTGCTCCTAAATAAGAATTTGATGGCCAAGGGACATTATAGCAGCCCAAATCTGGTAATATTGTGACAGTTGTGCAAACAGAGCAAAAGACTCGATAAAGTATACAAAAGAGGCCTAATCTGGCAAACGAAACAAGGCTACTGATGCATGATTGCTATTAACACCATCACTCCTACCAAATCGAGAAACAAGAGTTTGTACAGCTCATAACAGTACGAAAGCATGACAACTATTTATTTTTAGCTCCCATAAGTCTCGGCAGTTGGCCGTCAGAAGTGCTTCAAAAAACGACTACATGTAGTCATAAACAGGTAGAGGCTCCATTATCTTCATTTCTTCCCGTTCCTTAATCGGTTATAACTACCCACGGCAGGCACTTGATCGAAAACTGTAGACCTATAGAAGCACTGTGAGCTTGCATAATCAGTAGAACTCAGTGGGCTAAACACAGTAGGGGTGGAGTAATTTATTCATAGAACGAGGGGAATCTTTAATAAATATCAGATATTATGAGAACCTGAGTATAATTAGATATGTTTCCCTGTCAGCAAGACGTTGTGCCCGACCTCTATAGGCGACAAATTGTGTCCGACCTACAGTCATAAGCAATAAATGCACAGGCTATGGAAACACTGCCTCCGAAGATCTATTGGGTGCTGCTAGGAAATCTGCCGCTCAATGATCTATCCAGCGTAATGAGATGCAGCAGGTCGCTTTGCAAGATAGTCAAGCCGGTGCTCTACCGCGCCCTTGACCTTAAATTTGACGACGGTAGCATGAGATCTCAGACACTCCTGCAATTAAGGACACTAGTGTGCAACCCAAGTCTCTCCAAGTTTATATCGTCCATATCGCTTGAGAACAACGGATCAAGAAGCTGGACAAAGGGACATTCGCAACTTTCAAGTCTTTCACTGTCAGGTGTGAGCTTGCGCCCAGAAGGAATTACGGGGTTCTCGACCACCTCTTCCTGGGTTCCTCTTGATAACTACTTTCTCAATCTCAATTCCGTAGTATATACAGGTCACATAACACCCGCTGAACTTGATTGGTTTCGTTGGCATTTATTAAACTGCAAACGAATATCGTGTCTTCATTTATCTCTACCCAAGCGCTCATCTAACCACCAATTTCGCCTGCTAGAGACCACCTCTCTTGATTGTTTGAGTGATCTCCGCCTCGAACACTGCACGTTAGGGCCTTTCCTTCCAAATCCTTTATGGAGGTTACAGTGGCTAGATCTTAGATTCTGCTCAGGGACCGAGACCTTTATCGAGCGGTTATTATCAGGCAATCAGCTGGAATTCTTAAAAGTGCTGCGTCTCTGTGGGCGATTATCAAGAGGAACGTTTCTTTCTTTATTGTTTTCCTTAGACGATAATCGTCACTTGGAAGAATTATCCTTTCGCCTGGGCGGTTTGCTACAGCTGGCAGAAGGACATCATAACCGCAGGTCGCTAGCCCCGTTGAAAATTGAGGTTTCTTTCAACGACTTACGGTCGAGAATCCTACGTCACCTCAAAATTTATAGGTCAAAGCTACGATCAATCATAGTAGATATCCGGCAAGAAGTAGACTTCTGTGAGCCCTGCCTACGATTCTCAATACAAGATCTCGCGGTCATTATCAACTCTTGTCCTTTTCTGACGTTCTTGAGTCTACCTGTCCATTTTGATAACGTATCCCCGGACCAATTCAGACATCTAGACTACCCAATTAAACTACAAGCCCTGCATATGAGAGGCGACTATGGTTCTTCCACGGCTATGGGTGGAATTACCAGTATACTGGTCAGCTTGTTTAAGTCTCTGCCAAATTTTCAAACCTTTGTGGGTCACGGTAGGAGGCTGAAGATTATTCAAGTACCACTTTCTGGAAGTCCTTTTCTTACTAGTGCTAGCAGGAGCCAAAGGTTGTCCTATTACCTGGACTTTTAATTAGGCACAGCAACTATATAGTATTTTACAAGTTTCTGAAAGCTACACTTATAACGCATTTGAATGTTCAAAGTTAAATTTATCATACCCTTTTGTTATATGTTGCAGCATATTAAAGGGGCCCAGTAGCTGTAATCAAAAGCCATTTCTTTCAACCAAGGTCGTGGTAGACCTTTTAGCATAGTGGTTTACACATTGTGTTTTTGCTTGTTATTTTACAATGCCTTTGCACTTTTTACTTATTGGCTTGGTTTTTAGTGTTTTACTGTAGCTAAGTTATAATTTAGTTAAATTAAGATTTAAACTACTAATAGATATTTCAAAACATATAGTTAGTATTTTTTAACTTATATTATTAATTAATAATAAAAGATATTAGTATTTTTCTATTTTAAGACACTCTTTTCTTGACTTAAGAATTTTATTTTATTTTCTTATGGCACCCAGGGGCTAGCTCCTGAACCCCGTTATATTCATTCATACGGTTTGCAGGAGTAATGCAGACGTTGGAAAGGTCAGAGGAGTGGGTCCCCGGGCAATCAGAGCCCTTGAGGCTCGTGCGCCAACTTGAGCAATGAAACTACCCTGTGTGTAGCAAGGCAGGCGTGATCTTCACAGCCCATGAAACAATTGCATGGCTAATCTGAGATGGAAAACCCAGAATAAGAGATAACTTGGAACAATGAATCAATATAACGTTACTGTTCCTTGCTGCATTCACTCAAGCCTCTCAAGCACGCTTAATGTAATACTTTAGCCTACCTCGTAAGCAAGTGCCTAAACTTTTAACAAGCTCACAGAATAGTACATTCACTATATCAGTGCCGAGTATGTATATATAATCGGTCATCGAATTGTTAGGTTCTTCTCCTTCGCGGCAAGAAGTGCATTATGCAAAGGGCACAGAGTAAACCTACTAGATGCACGTAATGATTAATGAGGTCCAAGAATAACATAGAGCTCTTCTAAATTTCAGAGAAACATAAGAAGTATAAAACCAGTAGTATAGGATATTATCTAATTCAGCCTGCTAGCCCTTGTTATAATACTTCGGCACCCATGGAGCGGCAGCCCTCTAGGTAGCACTAACAAGGATTTGGTCCTGACCATCAATAGCGATGATAAGGAACACAAAGCCTCTAGTATCCAAACGTTTTAACTTCTCTAGCTAATCTATTTAGTAGGTCTCGAATCCTTCTTCTTCCTCTTCATTACCTCAACCTCCACTAAACCTTTGAATTGTTTATCCCCATCACAAACTAGGTCAACACCTTTTCGGCGACAGTCCGGAAGATGCTACTGGGCCCTTGTGCGCACTTATATGATAGGTGCAAGTATACCAGCGACTGCAACAGCCATATGTACGCCGAAACGAGAAGCACCAGCGGTAACCTCGGCGCCACGGGCGGTACCACTTGGCTGCTGATTGGGGAAAACACTAGAAGACTGGCTCTTACTGGAGATGATATCAGCCAATACAGTATCAGCCTTTTTGACCAGCGTCGGATCATTGACCTTGTCGGGAACACGGTCGGTAGAGTACGTAAGGCGTTTCTCAGTAGCCGTGGCGAAGACAGTATCGAGTGGAGGGGTCCCAGGCGTGGTCTCAGCAAGGAAGGAATCGCAAACGCAGCTAGGAGCACTAGTACCATATTTGGTGACAGTGTGATGCCGGGTTGAGCAGACAGTTCTGGTGATATAGACGGTGCTGCGGCTAGGAGGACCATAGCCCGCAGGTTCGGAGGGCTGATTCTCGGGGACATGGTAGACAATAGTCGAGACAGGATATGTGTTGCTCATAGTAGAACCATAAGGGCAGTCTGTAGTGGAAAGAGGGCATTTGGTAATGATGTAGAGCTCCGTAGTGTAGAAGATCTTGGTGCTATACGCACGATTGGTAGCCATCGGGGGCCTCTGCTGAGTGATGGGATAAATAGCGGTCGAGATGGCACTGGTCTCGGTTACTGTATAGAAACCTTGAGAGCCACTGGAACAATCTTCAGCTTTGCCAGGACACTCTGCGTATGTATTGACAGCAGTGGTATAGAAGGTCTCGGTTGTGTATGAGCCAGTGGAGTCAGACGCTTTAGAGCTATAAGAGCCACCAGTCTCTGTGAGAGTAGTGAATACATCCTCTAAGCTGGTCTCGGTTCCGGTCTTAGCAGAAGTAGTAGCCTTGGTTTCAGGCTTGGCAGAACTGATTCCATATCCAGCAGGTGCAGACCAACTCTGACTCTTTGCGGGCCAAGACTGGGTGCCAGTTTCGAATGTAGTCCCGGTACTGGTGGTAGCGGAAAATGAGCCTGTGGCATAATTACTACCATTATCGCTAACAGTTGAGTCCGATCCTTCCTCTCGAGTCCTTGTGCTACTTGGGCTAGATATAGCAGTAGAGTCAACATATTGGTTTGTAGCACCGGAAGTACTCGGAATAGACTGAATAGAGGTGCCCAAGGTTTGGGTCTTGACCGCTGAGGTCTCGATGGAGGTTTCAGAGACCATGCAGGCGCAGGCGCTTCTAAGGGCTTCGCGGTCACTGTTGCACCCTATGGGAATCTCGCAAGTCTCATAGCTCGCACAAATAGAGCTACCGAGGTTGTAGACAGCTTGGTAGCAAGGGTCTCCAGCTTCACACTCGCAAGGCTCGTCGTAGACGGGAGTTGTACCAAAGGCCGTAGAGGCGAGGCCAACGATCATGACTGGGATGGCGCACCTCATCATTAGGAAGAATCGATAGAATGTGAGATTATGGCTGCCACAATTGACAAAGCAATTACAGAGGAAGATGAAAAAGATGGATCATGTGTCGACAAGGCTAACTGGTCAGGAGTGAAGGAGAATAGACAAGACATAACTGGCTTCGGAGGTCGCATTCCTCTGTTTAAATGCAACAAAAGCGGAGGGTCAGTTGCCTGCCTCCCTTCTGCCTTTTGTCTAGCTTTCGAGTCCCCTCTCACACTCCAGTCGGACACCAGCAGTTGTCAAACATGTGCCCTACCCCCAGTAATCCATCAATCTAGTCTCACCATCTCCTAGTGTGAGTAATTCGGTTTACTCCGACAAAGGCTTGGTTCATTACTTGCTGGGAGTAGTATCAGGAGCATGCGGCATCATGTAGAACTCTTTTGCCATAAATCATCAAAGTGATTAGTATCTGTTTCGTTCCATAACCTAGCCCCTAAAGGCATGATTCACAGTTGGATTTACATCGTCGGCGAACGACGTGTCAAAATGAAACTTTACTGGCGTAAGGATGCGGGGCCGCGCATACATGGAATAGAATAGAAGTGTCTAACACATGTATTCACACTTTTAACATGATCAGCGGCGTATCCGTTACGTCAAAGTGGAGTTGGGCGTCTAGTTATTGTAAAAATAGATCTTGGTATAGAGCAGTCATAAGTGGTACGACTTAAAGACCATAGCTGCCACCAGTTATGTTATGTATGGTCGCGCGCCGACCTTTCTATTACCACATTTACCATTGTTATACTTATGAATATACCACATCACAACGGAACCTGAGGCAATGATGAATGGCCGTGAGAGAGATGCAACATCGAATGGAGACGCGGGAGGTGTTGTCCGATATATCGATCCGCATCTTCTTCAAAAAAAGACTATCATTCCTCATTCAACGGCAAATTCCTCGAGGCTACGCCAAGAAAGGCCACAGTACCTAAGACCAGCCGCCAATAGCGTTTTGCCCATCCTGTCTGCTTATGAAACGGCGGATGAGGGTCTTGGCTACGAATGTCCAGAACTTCAAGGTTACATTGATAATCCGCTTCAGAACCGGTACTGTAATTCTTTCTTCTTATCTATACAGATATTACTAGGGAGTTACTTACAAGACTAGAATTCACCGCGTAGGATTATCTTCAGACTCTAAAACATCACCCTTAGGTCGCCCGGTATCACTACTGGCTAACGTAGGAAGAAAGAGTGAAACATACTCAAGTCAGTATAAGGATTTTCAGAGGAGAGATAGGCGAATGAGCTTAACTGCTATTCTCAACCCTATAGAGAAAAAATAAAGTATTATGAAGATAGTTTATTTTACTTTACTTATTAAAAAAGTCCATAGGATTTAATATAAATCAAGTCAGTTTCATATGTTACTATATAATCTATTAACCTGATAGTACTGAAGAGTTTTAAATTAATTACATGGAAGCTACTCAATAACTACTGCTATAATAGGTTTTATACATCTCTGAAAAACTAACCCTTCAAGGTGTAATCTTCTTGCATCCCCGTTTGTGGCAACTGTTAGAGCACCTTCCCAACCTACTGTTGCCTCTGCTGTCGCTTCCCAAAACAGTCCCTTATGGTTACAATAACCTAACACTCTTGTATTAGCTTGTATTGCAGTGCGGCCCGGATTCAGCGCCAGTAAGCTTCCATTAGAAGGGCGGCAAAAGGCTCCAAAATGAGTCTAGGTAGGGTGCAGACTCAACTGTTCCGAGGCCGTGTAAAGGTCTACCCACTGACTGACATGTGCTTTATAAATAGCTAGAAGGTCACATTATAAACTACCTTCGGCTTAATCGTTCTTTCTACTTTATCTAACCTGCTTTCTCACTTTTCTATGTCCACACGCCCCGCGGATATCATGAAAATCTGCACGCCTGTCTACTTTGGACCTCAAATAATAAGTGATTCCGCTTTGATAAAGCTTAAGGCACTAGAGAATCTCAAACACAGTACAGATTGGGTTGACGATACTGCAATATTCTTGAATGAGGATGGCTCTTTTTCACATAAAGTGATTCAAGAAGAATCCTTGAGAGTCCGTATGCAGAATGCTTCTTTATTCCTGGTCAATCTCTTTTCCTCGCCTACATCTAGACATTCAAAAGAGGAACTGAGACTGCGTAGGGCTAGACGTCAACTGCTGCTCTCACTTCTTGCGCATGCGTGGCTCTGGGAGAGGCCTAAAGTGTTGGACAATAGAGGCCAGCCGGTTGCTTTCGATAAAAGAAAAGTACTCGCCCCTCAGGATATTCTGGGCTTCTTTGACAAGGTTCGGGCCGGCAAAAAAACTTACTCCTACGACGACGTACAGTACTTTCTGATGAACGACCTTAAAGAGGTAGCTTTATCTCAGGATACGTCTAAATGGCATATATTAGGAGTCATTGCATGTCTGAGGTGGGATAAATCCCATGATCTACATGATAGGGGACCATGGTGCTCTTGCCGGCTTGAGAAGAAACTTCCGCCCCCCTACCCCGAAGCTGGCCTAACCAACTCCTCCATATTGTCCGTCGATCTAGACCTGGACTCGTTCGACACCGCACAGCAAGGAGGGGAAAATCATCCGCTTGAGAAGAAATACCTGCCGCCATCCTACCGCGAAGCCTGCCTAACTGAACCCGCGCTATGGTCCGTCGATTCTGACCCCGGCCATCTCGTAATGGCACAGCAAGGAGGGGAAAAGTGCAGGATGTGAAGGGGGAATGTCCAAAGTAGGACGACTGGAAGGAAACGAACCAAGGTCCAGTAGTTGGTATCATGGTGCCCTTCAAGTTTGCCTCTCAACTCAACTGGTATCGGAGTTCATCCCTATCGTCTCTATTCCATCATGCTCAAAAGAGTTGCGACCTCCTGGGATCGATCATCCATTTTTGCGAGTAACATAGCTTATAGTCAATAACTTATTCCTTATGATAAAATCCGGCCTTAACTAGACGAATGAAGGATGGCTTCCGTTTATTTATCACAAGAGAAGAAGGCCATGGATGAAAGAAGCACAATATGAGGCACATATACAACGGATATTCATCTTTATTATCAGTATGTCACTGAATTGGCTGAAAGAGCTTGGTCGTGTCCGATGGCGTTGTAGTAGTCCACAGCGTCATGACAAGTTAGTGCTGCTGCTGCGTACAGATTCAGATTTAGTGGTGATGTTCGTCCATCTGATCGTTCCGGGACGGGTTGCAAGCTTGCTAGAATGAAAGCAAGACGCGGAGATGCAGTGCTGGCTTTGTATGGTTGAAATTCTATACCTATCCTGGCTGGTGAAGAAAATACTGCAAAGTACAAGGGTACAGTATCAAGCCACTGGCCTTTGGTGTTTTGGTTTTTTTTGGTTTGTTTGTTTGTTTGTTTATATCGGTCTTGCTGTATAGGCAACCCCTCCCGCGCCTATTGAAGTAGCGTGCGTATAGGGTAAACTCCTCATTTCATGAGACCAAAATAACGGAACTATTACTCCGTACCATTTGGCGAAATATCTTCATAGAAAACCAACTTGATTGACTACTCCTATACTATGCTGTGCATGCTGGAGGCATCCTATTTAGAAAAGTATCGCAAGTCATCTTGAAGCCTGCGCGGGCAGATACGAGCAATTACTGTGGCATTCCAGCAGGTGAGGCTCGCTGCTGAGAGCTTACATCAACTGGAGAGAGAATTCGGCAATCTTTTCCCTTTCGCTTCCTGTATCAGTGATATAATAATCACAAAATTGAGGAGCCTAGGCGAAATAGAGGACCAAGGCCAGGATTGCCACGGAAATGACTCATATCTCTGCTCTTGCCCCATCAGACATTCTAAAGCAATAAAAGTCAAATCACAATCTTCCCCCACGGCTGCACAGGCGATGTATCGCACCGCACAGCAACAATGGTTCATGTTATAATAACACAGAACCTCGTACGGAATGACTATGTCACGCTGCACTAGCGACTTCACTGTCCCCGACCCACAAATCCTCCTCTTGCTCTGCACCATCTTGCAGAAGCAACGGCATGCAATATCCGCAGTAACATTGACCGTCATCGTCGTTTATAGACCCATTTTCATCTTGAGCTTGCGGCATTACATAGGCCTGCTCGAAGAACGGCGATTCAAGGTCATTGAAACAGTTTTGCTCTCCATATAGTATAAAATCTCGATAACTTGCGAGAAGAGAGGTGCGGTCGGCAGGGGGAAGCTCATAGAGGTCTGTTTGTTCGTTTGCCTCCTGGTTATCCAACAACAGATATGCGCATTCTGACCAATCGCTACTAAAGGGGGCATTTGTATCCCTCCGGGGCGCAAAAGATTCAGCAGGATAGTGGGGAAGTGAGCATGCCCGTAGAACTGATGCCTGTCTATTTGTTTCTTCGGAAATCATGTCGCCCATGCTGTGGTTTGTCGAACTACCAGAGCTTCCTACTGGTTGAACAAAGCTAACGGCCTCTTTGTATTCAACGCATACGTTGCAACCAAACTCGCTCCCAGCCACTATGATATCATTGGTGGTACAGTCTGGAGGGAGGCTAGGATTGTATTTTATCATTGGTGATCCGCATGCTGAGTTTAAGTTTGAGGAACAGTCCTCGAAACAAGATGGGCAATGATAGGATGGATTGTCTTGTTGTGATCCAGACAACGCGCGCTCAGAAGGTAGACTCATGGCATGGGGTCGCAAAGATATAGGAGCGACCAGAATATTTTCTTGATCGGATAGATGTATTCGTTGCAGCGCAGTTTATGATATGTTCATGGGCAAAGTCAAGAAAGGATGGTAAGGAGATAGCTCAGCAGACCGTGATCACTGATGCCCTTTTTGTAGGGACAAAGAACATTGGCAGGCCATAAAATGCTGAGGATTCTCCAAATGAAACCGACTAGATAATGAAGGGGACATCAAGGAAAATGAAGTTACCAAGTCATTCAGAAAATAGAGCAGGGTTCTGGTCGCAGCTGTGAAATGGAGAGTCGACTGATGTGAAATCACTAGGAGGAGACCTTGCATCCCGGATGCTGCCCTGGACTTTCTGAGAGCCCCTGCGCCCACCCTCCATGCAATTTTAGAAATTTCTACTCCACTATTGATATCTTTAAGCATAGCCTCTCTGTCTTCTGACCAGTTACCCACTCGGCTGATCGAATTTAGATGATGAGTTCATTTTCGCTTACTCGCCGAGACTTGGCCCCTCATCTCCTGTTAAACTCTCCTGCCTGTGCGCTATGACTACTTCACAGATAGATGGCCCTGCTGTCTTCATCTATATCCTATGTTCTGTATATGAAAGCCGGGAAGAGGCCCATGCCGGTAACAGGCCAATAGAACTGCACTTTGGGTATGTGTACACATGAATGTATTTAATTTCGTTCCGATGTCTTGGACACAATTATTATACCTCAGATGGCATGTCGACTGCTTATAAGTCACAGCGGTCGGGCTTGGAAACAGAACCTGACGTAAACGTGGTACTAGTGTGAGTTTTCGATAACGTCTACATATCTTATAATCCAGGCATTTTAAGACCAGGGTACATTTAAGAAGGGCCATAATAATGTACAATAAAAATTGGCACTATTTCTGGAACCAGTCAATTGCCATGTAGATGATAATCAATCTCCTGACCCAATTCCCTACCATGGTATTAGTCAGGGGCTTCCCTCTATTGCGCATACATACTAGAGGTTTGGCTGACTCCATCCTTAGCATTCTTATCCCTTGCCCCTTTTCACGGGAAAAAACCATTTCCTTGCTGCTATAGAAGTTTCACAAGAGATAAAACATGGGTGTATCCCTGTTCCACAGGATAGACTAACCAGGGTTTCTATCTCCACGACGTTCCAATTTGGTGGAAGTGAAAGCAGCTATAGGTAATAATTATAAGGTCGATCCAGTATCCCCCTAACATTGTGATGGTTAATCAAAATGCCTGAAGACTTTGTTCTGTTTAAGCAGCTCCCCCCCGAGCTGAGGATCAGGATCTGGAGGTATGCTCTGCTGCGAGCAAACCCCGGAGTTCACTTCTTTCGTCTTTTACGTACCGACAAAGCTCGAGTAAAGCGATATGGCATACTGTTGAGTAACTGGCCAAAGGATCACTACCTCATGCCCCCAGCATGGCCTGTCAGTCCTTTCCCAAACACCTCTAGCGATCCAAGGAAAGAGATAGAGGCGCATTTAGGTGGTAACCCTTCTTCATACATCACCTCTCTGATGCTTCGGAAGACGTGCAGAGAGTCCCGTTATGCCGCTTGTTATGAGGAGAGGCAGAGGCAAAGCGGCGCTTGCGTGCTGTTCAGACAAGGGTCAACTCGGATTACCATGGGATGCAAAATGTCACAATCATTGACTTCCAGGGAAATTGATTCAAGGGAAAATCCACATATCTCACATATCGTGTGCGCTCCAGATGACCTCGTTATCTTCCAGCTTCATCCTCCCGAACCAACGTCTATGACTCTATGTAACAATAGACAAGATGCTCTCTTGGGGAAGTGGGGTCTCGGGATGCGTCATATTGGCTGGGAGTATAACGCCGACTGGTTTTCCAATAGGAGGATATGTCCATCTACCGACATCTTGAACTTCTTGTGTTCATGCGCCTTGCAAGGCGTAAGGGCTGGAAATCTAGAGACGATATGGATAGTCAACTACAACATCAAGCGAAAGCAGTGGGTGCATTCAATGAAAACAGCAAGCGCCAAGGCCGACATGCATGTTTTCAAGATGGATAGGTATCGACTTGTAGAAGTCGACTATAAAGACTGGTGCCGCCTGTCGAGAGAAGAGGCTACATGGGAAGAGGTTTCGGAAAATGCAGATGAGGATTCAACCAGCACTTTCTTACCCTTTATTAACTTTCTCCAAGGCTTGATCTCGCTTCTGATTGGGCATCGCCAGGCTCTTAGACCGCATCCAGTTCGTATTGGAATCTTGGCATGTGAGGCGTGCTAAAGCGATGGACTTTAGCGAGATCTTCTGTTCTTCTTTGACTTCTATCATGCAGTATTGAAGGGTACAGAGCTGCGTGGAATTGATCTACTTAGGCAGTAGGCTGTAGATGCTCATCAAAACGTCTGACACGTGGTTACAAAGACTTTCTGCGATTTAGTCATAGTATGAGATACACCATGATCTGATTCCGAACCACGCTCCTACCGCAGGTGCCTGACGCCATTGAGGTCAAGATATCTCGCAGGGATAAGAAAAAGCCCCACTTTAAGTCACTCCGAGTTCACTGCGAGTTCGGACTGAGTTCACTTGAGTTCACTTGAGTTCACTACGAGTTCACTGCGAGTCTATACGACTAAAAAGGGATTAAATAGTGGAGAATCCATTCATTGCATCACTTGGCCTTGCCTTGTTTTTTTGCTTGATTCCTAACTTAGTCGCATGCCGAGCCCATCATGTGACCTATGTAATATATGTGCGAAACGATAGGGGAAAAAAGTATAGTCGTGGTGTATAATGAGCCAAAATCGCTGTTATAAAAATCACCATCAGTGTTTCTAGTCTATCATTTTATCTTGATACTAAAGGGTGTCACGGAGTTGCTTCTTTGTATCTTGCCGCCTTGTCCAAGAGCGTTGCTCCAAAATGGTCATTCTGCTAGATCGTCGAAGCTCTGTGAAATCTGAGCTTATTTAAGTGGATAGTCTTGCCTGATACGACTAGTATCTGTGAAGTGCTGCGGTAAGCAAGAGCCCGGAATGCTCCAAAACCCGAAAGGTCGCAGGGTAGTGGGACTTATCGATGCTTCAAGTTGAGAAAGACTACGAGGTTATTGTGGTCTTTTGGCCGGGGACAGGATATAATATACACCCCAGGTCCGCGAAGGAGATGTCAAACAAAGTTTCAAAACCGAATCAATGAACTGTTAACAGAATTCACATTTTTCTTTTCAAAGCATTGGCGTATCGTGTCACACTTTCACTTTCTTTTAAAATGGCTTATAATTCCTCAGGGCATTATTCGCAGTCTACGTATCCACAATCCCACGCATTTCAGACTTCAGCATCAAGCCTACTCCCGCCACTCTATTTGGATTCTGTCGCCAGTGCTCCAATATCTACATCTCAGGGCTTCACAGACATAGCGCTCTTGCCGACTTCGGCTGTCTCTACGCCCTCCACCGATACTGCTTTCTCTCCATATCCAAATCATGGTTCTATACCGGATCCCCACCTATACTACTGGCCGTTCTGGGACCCTTGGAACCCTTGGAGCCCTTGGCAATCCAGTGACTGGTTTCCCGACTCCCAAGAATATGCTAGCAGCTATACTTTTCCCCACCAGACGGTTTGGAAGACAGCTCCTTTTGCCCCTACCCAAGATACCTTGCAACATCAATCCAGCATACCACATCTGCCTGAAAGTACTAGCTTTGGCACGGAGATCATTGACCTGAGCTTTTTGCCGCCCGATGAAAAATACATTGTTGAATTGAGACTGAAAAATGAGAAGTGGAAGTTGATTCAAGTCGGATATGCACATTACTGGAAGCCTATGAGTATATCTGGACTGGCGATGAAACTAGGCAGGATTCGGAAAAGAAATAAGTTCCTGGAACATATCATACCAGTGAAGTCTCATAAAAGATCAAAGACTTCATCTACGAGTTATGGGATTAGCAGTCATTGATGAGGGAACGGTTAAGTGGCCTTCATAGATGGATAGGTGTAGTGCTACACCTACAACAAATCAATTGATAAGGGACCGAGTACATTGAAGCTTAAATAGAAGCGCGGCGAAATTAATCGTATATAGACCTATTTTGTACCATGCTTCTATTTCCAAGCCGGCTCTTTTCTATTATTTACAAAGCTTTATCTGGGCTATTGTTATATCCAGGTCTATATTAAACACTATAAGCTGAGTATCGAAGAAAGTATTCGTAATAGCAACAAATATCGGACAATAGTTATTAGCTACCTATGACTATAGAAACAGAAATAGTAAGTTATACCAATATCCTGACCATTTTTACGATAAATAGGGCCATTTCAGAAGCCGTATCAGTAATCATAAGGACCATTGATTACATATAGTTTGAATACATAAAATACTTACGAACTATATATAAAGAATTTGAGATATGTCTCAATCTATGGCCTGGCTGAGAAGACCAACTATAGATAGAATGAAGAGAAAGTCCAGGGCACGTTTAACTGCCAACGTAGCATACGGCATCGTACCTGGCGCACATCCTATTCATAAATAGCTCAAGGCTGCTCCTAGGCTCAGCCAGCCAACTACTATCTTTGAGGATATACATCGACATATAATGGACTCATCTAGATCTCCTTTCCCTTTAGACGGCAAGTTATTTCTCTTACCAGATTGCGTTTTATCAGAGCAAGATATCCAACAGTTTGGACAGAAAATTCAGGAACACGGCGGCATGGCTGATAAAAAGCCGACAAAAGGGACAATCTATAATTACATTGTATGCCCTAAAGAGAAACAAGCATTGTGGCTCGATTCACCAGACAGCGGTGAAAATAGTAGTGTTGAACTTTGGGATCCCATGTCCTTCGGATATTTATGTTGTAACAGCACCTCATGGAACCCTAATCTTTTCGACATGTCGGAGACTGGGGACTGTATAGAAAGGAATGAACCCTCGATCAGGGACAGTATTATTGTCTTATCTCATAATTCGAAAGACGGAGTACGTACACTTGCAGCCATAAAACACTGGCCATCCTTTGTATTCTACGATGATATCACTGCACAAGCATGTAAACTCTAGCGGGCAATCAAGAACGTCCAACAGGTAAGTTGTGACTCAAACATCCCTATTTCTAAGCTCAACTGTGTAAACAATGGAAATAACTCACCCATCAGATCATGAAGAGCGATAAGGTGGAACGGGTCCAGGGTAAGTCGTATGACTTTGGATACTGAGGGTGCCTAATGCCATGTAGATCGGTGCGAGCAGCTTGAAATACCAGCAATCCCTTGGGACCATTCTAGGGCGTTATGCTACAAAGTAATATTTTGGCTGGGTCAACATAGCAGAGAACAAAGCATGTAGGGGCAGTGCCGATTGGCGCAGAAGGTTCCTGAACGTCCTGCAATACGGCCTTTCCAGAGACTTTGTATTCTAACATTTTAACTGCTACTATGCCTTACCAGATAATTTCGTAAGTAACAGGAATATGTTCTCCTAGACTTCCACAAGCCTCATGACAAGGAGGGGGGATGGGTTGGCACTTTTTAGTAATTCCTATAGTGATCGCGGCGCCAAGCCCAATATATATGGCCCTCTATGCACCTAGCTACGGTGGATATCTCGGAAAGCCCGGTTAAAACTAAGTCTAACACTTACGACGCTGTTAAGATAGTAGTATAGTGATCCCTCAGTAGTTTTCAAAAGGTGCCAATCTTGATTCATGCCATATTGTGTTGTTGTGTCGGTTGTAGTTTTTTCAAGTGATAAACTAGTCCCTGCTAGTTTTATGTTTGTAGATTCGTAGGGCGAAGACTGAGCGATCGTTGGTTGTCACATTTCTTATTGACAGCAGCTGAGCTAGGTCTTATGACAGTGCTGACGAATGTGGTGAATATACTGAAGGTAATCTAAGAGGATCATTGAAGTAGTTGCATAACGGTAGTTCCTGGAGCGCCGTGATCCTGCTCGTGAGGTGATCCTGCTCGAATTGGTCCGTGACCGTCGGTGGACTAACAAGACTGCATCGACCTGAGCCAGGATAGCTAGGTCTATGAGACTCCACAACCCCAGCACTATACTATACTCACGCACGGGCATAAGTGGTTATCCTTACGGCTAGCAGTACGTTAGAATAGTTGAAATTTCGGTACCTGGGGACTTGATAATAAGATAGCTCTATACTAATATACATGCTAATGACACTGATAGTGGTCTAGCTCTCTATGAACCTCTCCTAAAGCAGGTTTGTAGACGTTTATAACGACGGGGTACCATGCCAGCTCACATGAAGAACCCGCAAATTATAAAACATAAAAAAGCGAGCTCGAACCTCACAGAAATTAGTTAGCCTCAATAACAGTGGTGGCTAAGCTTAAGTGGCGATGAAACCGATGAATATAGCACATAGAACAGCGGCAGCGGCGCCGACGCTCCGCTGGACGTCTAGACTAGCTGCACTATTGTCACTGTCGCGCCCCTCGTCGCTAGGTTCACTTATATGTGTTACAACCTCACCCATAGCGCTCAAGACTCGAGACTTTACTTCATCCAGCTTCCCCGCGATCAAGGTTTCTGTTCCATCAAAAGCCGTGCCTATGGTTGACGCCTTATCCTTGACCAGCGTTTCGCCACGATCCAGGAGGCTACTACCCTTCTCATTCGCTTTATCCGCAATCTCTGCGATGGAAGAGAGGAAGCTCTCGAGGTCACGTTCGAAGCGAACCTTAGGCGGTGCAGTGAGCCTAGGGCTAGTCGAATCTAGAGTAAGGGGGGGCTTATCGAACAACCCTTGGTTACTACTGAGCTTGATTAGAACATGCCAGAGTGGATATGAGAGGCAAACACTGACGTCTGATGAGGGGCCTCGTCTGCCATGGCAATACTCGTCAAAGCGAGTACGACCATTTCTCGATAGCGCATATTGATAAGGCGCAAATAGGGCAAATGGGGGAGGATAGAAAGCACGAACTCCAGTAAGCAGGTATTGGGGGTGGCTGGATACGTTTTATAGTGGTGCCCGAGGCTTTCCAATATAGAAGGAATCATTAGTCTCCATGCCAGTCATGGCAAAGCGTTTACAACTATAGCACAATACTTTACTTTATTTTGTGTTGAACACCTAGAAGTTACCTTTTTCTCACGAAATCTAGTGCTTTCACCTTGGCAAGGCTCTCATCCTAGTCTGTATTCCGCAGCATGTAGAGGTACGCTATTTTTGTAGCCAGCGAACAAGAGTTGTATATTGCGCATGTTGCGAGTTTCTATAAATATTTCGACCCCCCAAAAGCAGCACTATGAGGGCAACTTGTGAGCGTGCTTAGCCGGGAAAGTGGAAAGAAACCTCTCCTTGAGAAGGTACACATGTGAGCCGCAATGGAAAATTATGTTAGGATGATTAGAAATTTTGTGTCTTAAAATTTCACAGTGAAAAGAATTCCCTTCTCAAAGTCAAGGTACTTAGCTCAATGCCACCAGTGACGCTTATCATCCAGGACTAAATCGGAGAAACATCGCATTTATAAGTGGGAGAATTGAGCGTGGTTAGATCCAAGGAAATACATGTAACATCAGACTCACTAGGTGACAGTCCCGCCACCCTGAAGTCCATCCGTTATATCTTACACGCTGGCTTGATATGTGTAAAATCCTGCTACACAATTCCAGATTTAGCTAGCAGCCTTGGTGTAGTCAGTCTTTAAAACGGTGAAAAGCACCTTAGAGCTTTTGAAAAAGGCCAGCATTTCATTCCGTAGCCCTCAAATCCTTGATAAACATGGCCCAGTCGAAACACAAGGCGTCACCCAGAGTGACCCATCCAGCCGATCATACTTACGTAGTTTTCCTGATACTCTTTGCCTGTATTCTTTATCTTCTTGAGGCACTATATAAGTGGCTTGTTTCTGTCGCCAAGCTCACCATTCTTCGGCGTAGGAAAAGAAAAACATCTTACTGACACCATTTTGTCGCCAACAATTACACACAAAACAGTCACATTATCACGCAACATACGGATCATGTGCTCTATAGTCCAGCCAGTCTTGGGGTGTGGCGGAACGTATGATCTTGACGCGAACGCAGTCTTCGAATGCGACATTCTCGTTATAGGCGCCGGCGCTGCAGGCCTGGCCGCGGCGGCAGCTGTGCATGATGAAGGGCGTAGAGTCATCATCATTGAGAAGGAGGACCATGTCGGTGGTACTACATTTGGGTCCGGCGGTTGCATGTGGATACCCAACAATCTCTGTATGCAAGAACTTGGCATCGAGGATAGCACAGAGCAAGCCGAATGTTACATCAATGGTGTGGAGAAGGCTACGAGACCAGCTCTAGCCGAAGATACTGCCCGCCAAGCTCTGCGGAACAGATGGTTGAAGGCCTTTCTGACGCAGGGGCCTGAGATGATGAGATATTTCAGGGGTCAGGGCTTTCTATGGATGCAATTGCCGTCCAACATCCCTGACTACCACCCTCATATGGAAGGTGCAGTTGAGCACGGCCGGACTTTGGACCCCGAAGTCTTCGATGCAGCAATCCTGGAAGACTGGTTGAAATACCTTCCGGCGCAGGGCAAAAGGCCTGTTATTCCCCGATTTCAAGACCTTTTCATCTCAACAAGGCATACTTCCCCTACAAACCGCCCTACTGAGAGCGCGGCCTCGATTCAATGCATGAGGAGGCCAACATCAATGGGTCAATCGCTGATCGCTCAGCTCCTCAATATCTGTAAGGAACATGGTAACGTGAGTATTTTCACCCGATGTGAGCTACAAGAGCTCTTGTCCTCCGGGGCGGAGGGCCGAGTCATCGGAGCAAAAGTCCGATGTGAACATAGCCATGAATCAGTCAATATCCATGCATCACTAGGCGTGATACTTGCCACAGGAGGGTTCTCTCAGAACCAGGTGATGAGGGATACCTACCTCCGTATAGTGCCCGCCGAGGTCGCAGGAGCAAAGATGGTTACCATGGCAGATTGGAGTCTTGCTGCGCGCGGCGATGTTGGCGTTGCGCTCCAAGTCGGCGAAAGGCTTGGCGCTGACAGTGCGCAGCTCGACCAGGTCTGGGGCATTCCGACAAGACTCGACTTCGCGGAAGGAAGAATGATGGAAGAAAAAGTAACGGAAGCCATGTTCGCCATATCCAAGCCATTTTCCTTTGTGGTAGACGGCCTTGGGCGCCGTTTCTTCTCCGAATCCCAACCATACGGTCCTACTGTCAGGGCCATGTATGAAAGGGCGAAGGAGAACACCAAAGCGGCCGTGTTTTGGCTTATTTTCGATAGCATGTACATGCAGGAATACCCTCCAAGGGGACTGGAGAGTTCATGCTCAATCGACGTCGCTGTCAGCCTTGGCCACCTGTTCCGTTCAGATACGATTGATGATTTGGCAAATCGAATTCTAGAGCCGGACCATCATTTGCAGCCGACCGTGGCCGAATGGAACGAGATGTGCGAAAATGGCCACGACAAGTCCTTCTACAGGGGTGAGGATAGGTACCAGCAGTTTATCGGCGATCCAGATGTGACCCCAAACCCTTGCATGGGTCCCGTCAAAGAGAGCCCATTCTACGCGATGAAAATCTTCCCCGGCGACGCTGGCACAAGAGGTGGCCTTCTGACCGATGAGTTTGCCAGAGTGCTCGACAAGAGCGGCAAATGGATTACTGGATTATATGCAGGTGGGAACGCATCCGTTGCACTCCTGGAATCGCAAGGCGCGGGTACGACTCTCGCCCCAGCGATGTTTGAGGGCTTTATCGCCGTGAACAATATGTTATCGGAAGCTAATGGGGTTGAAGCTGCGTAAGGCTCTTGAGTGTTTAGGGTAGTGGACTACGTTCGTATGTGATAAACATCTAGTGTCTAGGCTAGGGTAGGGGGTAGCAGAATGCAAGAAACATAACATAAAGCTTTAGTGCAAAATAAATCATCGGTAAATAATTTATAATGTCCCTATTAATAATTGAAATTGCCCACCTCAACGCTTGTAACTGGATTCTCCAGCATACATCCATGTAGCGCATCTCATACTGGGCGCGATGGCTGCTACAGTCGTCCGAGATCAGGCAAGAACGTGACAATATGAATAACACCGCACTGGGACTTCAAAACTGAGGAAACGCCGATACATACGACTAAGTTCCTGAAGATTGATGAGGATAGTTATCTGATTTATCCAATACCCAATACATGGTCTTTTTCGTCATGTGCGGCAATTATTCCCAGGCGCCAGCACATTCAAGGCAAATCTAGGATATGCTTCAAAACCTGAAGTGCACCAAAAAGCTCATTGTCGTGATGCCTCCGCGCCACAACCTGCAAATTCACGGGAGCACCTACGAAATCACCACCCTCCCAGAGCTTCTTGACTTGCAAACAAGCATCGCTTAATGGTATATAGTCTTTGTCGTATCGTTCCCCAGACTCAGCCCGGATTGGCGTGGGAATTACCACCCCGGGGTAATCTACAAGGTTATAGAGCGACGTGTAGGACCAGTAGAACGCCGTGTCGTGGGCACAAGCTGGGCCGACGAAGGACGGGCCGACGACGACATCCACATCTTGGTCGTTCCAGCTTTTAGCAAAGGCAAGTCGAAAATCGTCTCTTTGCTTATGCAGAAGAGTAAGATCTAGGGCTGTGTGCATCCCGAAGGGTTCTGCATCCTTAAGGATCCATTCTGTGAGAGGATGGATGGGTTCACCTGCGGACGCAATGCCCTCTTTGGTAAGTTGACCACCATCAGGGCAGTAGAGCCTCAAAACCTGGTTCCAAGCTTCTGCAGCGCCCAAGGTTTTGAAGTCTTTTACCTCGCCGAGACCCGCAAACTTGCTGCTGGAGAGCGCTCTTTTGGCCCAGGACACGGCCTTCTTTACGGGAGGTTGCGGCTCGATGAAGCCATCGTTGCTGATGATGCCGACCTTTAGGCGTCGACTTAACGGTGTCTTAAGGCCAGTCCATGGGAAAGGAATCACATTTGGATCCAACAAATGTGGTTTAGCAGAAAGGACACATTTCATGAACAGGTCCATGTCTCTCAAAGAACGACACATAGGTCCAGTTGAGAGAGGGATGTTCAACAGAGCTGGAGGTGGAGTGCCTTTGATGTATCCAGTCATCGGTAGAGTATTCGATGTCGTCTTGAAGCCATAGATACCACAGAAGGCAGATGGCCCTCGGATACTGCCACCGATGTCAGTGCCGATCCCGAGCACAGAAGCCTTCATGGCGATCAAAGCCGCCTCGCCACCTGTCGAACCCCCAGCGGATAGATGGACATTGAAAGGGTTCAAGACTCTTCCCCAATGCGAATCACTCTCAAGATGCATCATAGACTGCGGTTGGTTGGTCTTGCAGTAGATGACAGCACCTTGGCGGCGCAAGATTGCAACAATATCGGAGTCTTGGCTGTCTGAGCTGATGCTGCTAATACAACCCTGAGAAGAAGATGCTCCAGCAACTTGGATATGGTCCTTGATACTGATAGGTAGACCATGAAGAGGGCCAAAGGGTTTTCCATGCTCATTGTAATAGGTGTCTAACCTCTGGGCCTGATCCATGGCCTCTTCCATGAGCCACTGGGTCAGACAGCACGTGAGCTGGTGCGCAATGATGGCCCGCTTGCAAAAGGCACGAGCTACTGCTAATGCCGTGTACCTGCGACTGGCAATGGCTCCGAGAAGGCTAACGGCATCATGCATCTCTGTAATTTCGATCTCCTCGCGTGAGAGGATGCCGCATTTGGCCGGTATATCTGTCACATTTTTGGGTGCATCCTGGATAATACACAAAGGAAGGCGGAATTCTTTAGGCACTTTCTGCGCGAAACTTTGCAAAAGAATGGCTTTCTGAGCTTCGAACTCTGGAGTGCCACATGGAATGCCTTTCGCCTGTAGGATTGGAAGATCTGACAGCATATTTCCTGAGAGTACTCGGCTTCAGGGCACGCGGGGATGGAGGGCTCAGAGCCGAGAGGTGGCATATATGATGCAGAGAATATATCGAGAAACACAAAGAACAAAGAGCAAAAATACTTTTCTAGTTCATACATCGAACCAGATGCACCTAGACGAGATGTCAATCTTTATAGCTGGTGTTGCCTTGCTTCGCACATGAGAGCATGCTGCTAATGAAAAGAAATTCACACTCACACCCACTATGATCAGTAAGGCTGCTTGATAATCATTTAGATACATGAGTCAAAGCTAATAGTGAAAGTCTCGGTGAAGTAAGTTCCAAAGCATGCAAACGACGTGGTTGGGAAGACCAATAATCGATTTTCATTTACTGCCTTTAGGAGATAATTCCCTTGCTAGTGCGAGAGCCGCTCCTTCCATCGATATCATCCTCCAGTATCATCCCGAGCGACTAGAACAATTTTGAACGTGGAGACAAAGTAGTGGAACAATACAAAAGATGGTAGACGGCATTTCTTTGTATATGTACTACAGCTTGGAAATTTCTTTTATGAATATTCAGCGGATTGAATCTTCAGTACAGCATCTAATTTCTTGACTACTATAAGTCTCACCAACTTCGCCATTATGCCTGAGTCCGAATTGATTCCTGGTACGATCGATCTGGTCGATGTTCATCATATTCGACGTGCATGCGATGTCGAGGGCGATATTGTCTTAAATCCGGCGCCTTCCGATGATCCAAACGATCCTCTTAATTGGTCTCCTTGGCGAAAGAGAATTTCTCTGATCTGTCAGAGCTTGTGAGTGTCGTTCCATACATTATTTGGTCTTATAAAGGCTTACCGTTCGAGGTATACCTGGTTTGCAGGCATGTCGTTGGCTACGGTCTACTCTGTGCTTGTGCCTCTTGCGCGCCAGTCTAAGATCTCTATTGCCACACTAAATGAAGGAACTGGCTACATGTTCCTGCTTTTGGGTTGGGGCTTGCTGTTCTGGCAGCCCTTCTCACTACGTTATGGCAAACGGCCCACGTTCCTCATCTCAACCCTAGGAGCTATTGTAAAGACACTGTACCTAGATTGATAATCAGATAAAAGAGGCTAATGTTGAAATATAGGGCACAAGTGTTTGGAGGTAACTATAAATTGGATCGCGATGGCAATGATGAATCCGGCTGATGGGGGTTAGCGCTCATATATCGAGTAACGACCAGTGGATAGCGAAGTGTATCATTCAAGGCTTCTTTGTTGCGCCCATCGAAGCCCTACCCGAAGTCTGCGTCACTGATATCGTAAGTTTTTTCTGTTATAGGTTCGCTTTGCTATTCTCACGGTATGCTAGTATTTCACCCATCAGCGTGGTACTTATATGGGCGTCTACGCCTTGGCCCTAACGGGCAGCAACTACTTCGCACCTGTCATTTCTGGCTTCATCGCCGAGTACCAAGGATGGCAGTGGGTCTTCTACTGGCCTGCCATGTTCCTGGCGTTTGTGTTTGTGTTCCTCTTCATATTTATGGAAGAAACGAACTATAGCAGAGACCCCCAGGTCCCAAACAGTCGTCAAGAATCATCATCACCCCCACGCAATGATAAGAATAGTGAGGCTGAGGAAAGCCCCTCTGGCGTCCGCAGCCAACATTCAATAGAGAGCCATACAGATAGGCGACCATGCTCCAATCCAAGGAACTTTATTGAACGAATGTCGCGTTTGAAACCGTCATTGAACCAAGGGATGAGCAAGCAGGCCTGGCGCTGCTTCGAGTACCTTGGCTGGCCCGCCATCTGCTTTGCCGGGTTCTCATATGGTTCTTACCTCGTCTGGTTCAATGTCACTAATGCTACAGCATCCATTGTTCTGTCAGGCCCAGGGTACAACTTCCAGCCTTCGATGGTGGGTCTGAGCTATCTTTCTTGTTGCTTCGGCACTGTTGTTGGATCATTGGTGTCAGGGAGAATGAGCGACTGGTTGACCGTCAAGCTGGCACGCCGAAATAATGGGATTATGGAAGCCGAGCATCGCCTGTGGCCACTCATGATTTGCGTTGTGCTTGTTCCAGCGTCCTTGCTCCTCTGGGGTGTTGGGGCTCAACAAGGAATCCATTGGGTCTTTTTGATCCTTGCTATGGGTGCATTGGCAGCAGCATGCGCGGTTGGTCTAACAATCAGTATCAACTACTTGGTTGACTGCTACCACGGTCTCGCAGGCAACGCGATTGTTTCTATCATCCTGATTCGCAACACTATGTCTTTTGCCATCAGTTATGGGTAAGTCCATATTCTTCCCGGTGAGCGGAAAAGCCGAACACTGAACCGAGAGATGGCTACAGTATCACTCCCTGGGTTACCAATATGGGTTACCAGAATTGTTTTATATCAGCCGCGCTTATCGGACTGATCACTTGCTCCGCCTTCTTCGTTATGGTCAAATTTGGAAAAGCACTTCGCTGTCGGAGCGCCCGCAGGTACGCGGAGCTAATCAGAGAAGAGTAGAGACTCGTTCGTCCATTTATTCATAATGTCCTGGGTTCCACATTATCACTTACGAGATCACTGCTTGCGTCCATAAAGAGAAGTTGGGCATCGGATTAGACTGAATTCTCATTATGAAAATGCACTTGCAGGGTAGTTCGATATTTTTCGACATAATATCTCTCATTTACTCCACAGTTTGACCCTTAATACAACCTCGAATATTTCCCTTCGCAACGTATGAGGTACAACAAATATGCTTTACACCGCGTAAGTGATGGTGCTCTGTGTTCATCGTCACAACTCCATCATCGAGGCCCAATGCTCTGTCACCTTGGGGAGGTCCGATGATTTGCGGCCCGGAGAACCGCACTGGCATTTTAGCTCTCCTCTGATGTACTGGAGTCCTCCAGCTTCCAAAGACGTGCCTGGTGCCTTTGGTTGTCGAGAAATGGTGGGAAAGGCCCGAGCTATATGCAAGGTCCCTTTGGCCTTGCACGCTAGGACTCGTAATTTATTTGGTTTCTGTTGCATTGTGTATGAAGCTGGAAGTTTTTCAGTACTGAACCATAAGCGTAGTAGTTTCAAGTATACCTCAGACACCAAGTTTGCATCCAATAAGAACTGGCCGGAAAGCACAGAGAAGAAAGGAACGATAATACTGCGCAGTTAGGCCAAAGTAAGTCTCAGTAACAGAGGAAGGAAGTATTATATCACCCTCTGACGGCATTATGATCGCTCCGTCAAGCTGTATCCTGACTAGAGAAGTTAGCACCCGTATTAACTTGTTATAATATTTTAAAATTACAAGGAATGATGTTTCCACGGTTCCCACAGTGAATTACTTAATAGAATCAAACTCAGACTCGTATTCTACTTTATTGTGGCTCATACATAGGCATAGTAGGTAGATTTCATCCCAGCAGCGTTATCGAGACTGGTTGATTGGCATTCCCTCTTTGTGGCCATTCCGTTGAAAAGCAGGGCTGCGTTGCCGTGGCACCTCGGTACTCGGATATGGTCAGTAATATGACATAGTCAACGATGCGCGACTTCCTAGTATACCCCACGAACCACCCAAAAACGCTTCCCTAGGTGAGCAATGGTTGCGTATCGTGAATTCCCCATAAATTACTTCTTCTGATAGTCCTCTCTGAACATTGCTCCACTACAATACTCTCCGAGAACATAAAGTGGGCACCAAGGTCTGTTTCGAGGAAGCTGCCAGTTGTCATTACTGTCGCCAAGTTCAACTAGGTTCGTGTCTCCAGGTACGATCTGGGGCCGCACATATTTTGTATATATGGAGGCAAGGACTATTCTTGCCAAAATAGTCAAATGGGTTTACGATTTGGGGTTCCACATGACTTGGAACGAGCCAAGAGTTGTCGTTCGTTTCATCCACAGTTCATCAAGACAAGTACCATTTGGGGAGAATATGAATAGGCTTTTATTCTTGCATATTAACTTAGTACTTGTTTATAAAGCTTGTATGAAAAAGCAAGTCCTGATTATCATCATGTTCTGTTATCCGCAGGGGTGATGTTCGCTCGTCCTCCTCCGGCCGTTCGGTTAGGCCCTTGTGTCTCTACTTGTGAGGATTGGCCTTGGAGACGTTCAGAGTCAGTGACCCCCACCACCTGCCATGAATGGGATAAGAGTTCAACCTAATGGTGAAACCTGGGTTCTTAAGCAACAGATATTCGATCTCATTCGGTTTGCTTACAGCTTCTAGGATGCGACTCAACCAGATGCTTCGCTCATGCACCAAGGAGCGGAACGTTACTCACCTAGCACCGCTTCACTGGCAAGGATATATGAGAAAAAGTGGAGACATCTGCGTAGGCGCTCAAACCATTCTAATGTCAGGCTAGCACAGATGGCATAGGAGTGACTGTATTGCGTACCTTGATAAACCTGCGCTTTTTGTCTGTGGATTAGGCTTTGCTTGAGTATAACAAAATTTAATACTAATCCTATCCTACCTGAACTTATTATATCTTATTCTACCCGATTCAATCTATTACTATTCTGATATGACTCGGATAAACCAGAGCTTCCTTTTTATTACAGTTAATCTATTTGATAAAATGTAGCACGAGCTTACACCGAACGAACAAGCCTCAGGTCCCCAAACATTGATGGAGCCGCATTTGACAGTAGATATGCAAACCTCTTATGGAGGCAATATGCTCCAATAAATTACGAGAATGAACAAAGCCACATAAAGGAGTAAATGTGTCTCAGTCGCTTCTTTATCAAGGGATCTTGAACGCTCCGTCGGGTTATGGTTATCCTGTCCAAGGCATGCCATTTAAGAATAGTTTACAGGCTCTTACTACTTAAAACCTACTCGCCTTAATGGTTCTCGAGCCATTATCTGTATTTCTATCAGCTCTTGAGCCGATAAAAATGTGGTACGAGGTCTTGGGAATAGTTTCGCACTTATCGCTAGGCATGTCTGTGGACTCTGTCGTGGCGTAACTATATATTACTGGAAATTACCTGAAAATAGGCCGCAATCCAGTGATTTCTATGCCTTGTGTTAACGTTACACAGCCAGACAACAGGCCTGGCTGAGTGCTGGTGGGGGCTTTGGAAGATGATAAACCGCTGTCACCTGAAAAACGCCTTACGATCGGCTGATATAGCATTTCCGGCCTAGCTTGGTAGCTTTCAGCCGTACTCGGAACAAATGACTGGCGGCAGGTTGAGGCGCACTTGCCACAGCGTACTGATCCAATACTATCCAATGGATAGGCGGTTTTTACTATATGTGACTGTTGGTTACCTTCCAATTTCCACCGACATCTGGCAAGGATATCGCACTCAATGCAATGCAAAGGCCAGGTGTATGTCAAGTTTGGAGATGTTTGTTGAGACATGAAGTATGAAGTAATGGTCTAATTGTAAGTTAGATGTGGACACAAGGCAAACGAACAACAGCGAAATGCCACCTCCACCCTTAGGAACCCAATCTCAAGTCAGACAGGTATTTAATCCTTGCATGTATACATATAGCTCTATCAGTCAATGTTGCGGCAGTACGTTGACTGCCCAGGCTACCAACAAGCGAACGATGTGGAAACCAACGTCCCTGAGCATTCGTCGGCAGGTTTAGGTCGGGTTGTGATACTTTGCCCCAAGGTTTGCATTGTTACTCCTAGCCCCGTCTGCTGGTTGCCGATCGGTTCTTCCAAATGCTCAAGCCGGCCGCAATTGCGACCCACAATAGGGCAAACAATACTACAATAAAAAAGACGGTACACCAGGTTGGTGATATCGAAGCTCTCCAAAGAATCAGACCTGCGACGAATTGTGCAGCGGCTATGTACGTCATGAAGCTTGGTGCCCATAGCAAAATCGGAGTTCCACCGGTACTGGTAGTTTCACCAGTACCGGCGGCGAAGTATTTTCCAAACCTATCTTCATACGCAAGGGACAATAATGTAGCCACCACAAGCTCCATAGTGGATGATATGGTCGCGCCTACAAAAAAGCTCGTGGCCGCGAGTAGGGAGACCTTGTCTTCGTCTACTTTTGCGCCTTCAAATATTACCGTAACAAGACTCATAGCGCCTACAAAAGCGGAGATACCGTTCATGACGTTAAATTCAGTAAGAACTTTGTAAGGATTATGATATGATTTCTCAGCCATTGTTGATTCCTTTCAGTGAACTTTGTGTGGCAATTAGAGTCCCAATGTTGCAAAATGGCGGTTGATAGGTATATATCACTTTTGTCTTCTATTAAATAACGCTAAAAAGGCAGGTCAATTTAAAATAGCCCCCAGCTGCCAAGAATAAGATCAAACCATAGAGAAGTAGTTCATTCTTAGTTTGACTTTTGCTCCAAATAGCAAATAGTCAGCAGTATACGGGTAATTGATTCTGCAATTGACCATACTTCAGCAAATCGATGGAAAACGGGCTGAGGAAAGAAGAAAAAAATAAAATGATACAGCAGGCATATTTTAGGAATAAATTAAATCAAGGACAGGCTGTAGAATTGGATATAAACCATCTGCTACGCCAACATTTTAGCATCAGAGACGACACAACATACCGTTCATCTACCCGAGTCTTCATATTGCCAGTACAGTATGGCGTTTCAAATATTCCAGATTCTTATAGGCATGTTCCAGAAGACAGCACTTAATCCTTCGTCTCAGGGATATGTCAGACTTAGCAGCGAATGTATCGAAACCAAACAAAGTAGTCCTGGCCCATTTACTTCCACGGGATCCAAACTTGTTCATCGTTAACAGGATATCATACATGCCTGGAAAACCTTCATTTGAAAGTGAAGAATTAGAACCCCTTTATTCTATACGCTGTGTCTCATAGTTGATAATATTGCATTGCACATAAGCTGTCTATGTCCTCCAGAGGTTGAGCCGATCTTTGGGCCATGCAAGTTATTGACAGGTTGGTGGGAATCATTCATATGGTGGCTGCATTGTTGATATGGGTATCTACTTAAACCTGGTCCCGGAGCTTACGCCAACCATAAATCACTTAGATGTAATAGTGTTTAGGAACACATCTCGATCACTTGGCAGAAGCACGTCAACGGGCTAAGATAATCTTAAAGTTTTGAGCACTTGCACCGCACGTAAGGATAAGATAGATGACTCGATAATGATTAAGTTCTTGACAAAGGGAATAGTATTCTAGCGCCGGGTTGAGTGATAAAGAGTGATTGTGATTAGACGAGAAATGTTCTTGATTGAAGCTAGCGGTCTCAAGAGGTGACGTATCAGGATCGAAGTGTTTTCGGTCATGTCTAGGACTTGATGCATAATACTTGTCACCGCGGCTTGCAACGTCAATTATGCCATGTGGTCACCAGCCTCTGGTATGACTGTGATAAATGACCTTATTCCTGCTCTTCCTGAGGTTAGCATAGAGGAGTTCGAGACGTTAAATGGGGGTATCAAGGCCGATGAGATAGGGAGAGGCGAGCCGTACAAAGTGCCGTATAGTAAGGAGATGACCATTAATAAACCTGCTAAATGGTCTGGGAATTGCCCAAAAACTCTGCTGTTACTCGGAGAGGAGACAACCCAAAACACGCCAACGCCATCCCAACAGCCAACACTATCTACTTCAACACAAGGAAATACTAATACACCTGTAGCCGCGGTTGGAAGAACAAGTGACCATACAACAACCAGTCCCGCAGGCACACACAAAGCCGCCGATACAAGTAATAGTAAGCCAACGGGGCAGGTCACAGATACCAAGACCCTGACGCCAGGAAAAACAGGCTTAAAGAAGCCAGCCGGGACAGCTACAGGTGCCACTAGTCCTACAGCGAAGCCATGGACCTGCTGGCCGAGGGACTCTAATCTCTTGGTTACCAGCTCCAAAGAGATGAGGGAGAAAGCAGTCAACGATTTCTGTGAGAAATTCAAGGAAAAGCCGCTTACCCCCAAAAGTCCCAAAAATGATTTACAGCAAAAAGATTTAATTCTGAATGCGTACCTAGATATAGGTTGTAATTCTAAGATAGATGAAGCAGTATGTCTTACATATTTTGAAGTCATAGAAAAGGAATGTTCTGGCCATGGGGACCTTGTACGAAAAGGCTGTGCTCAAGTCTCGATTCAACGGTATTCGAACTAATTTTTAACTGAGTTATACTATACATTAGGAATACATGCTTGTTATATATCAGTTTAAACAGTGTCTAAGTAATATGCAGCACTCTTTACGCCTTAGAGTCAGCTGCTGTTCACTACTAGTAGGTAATTTTAGCTAGAACCATATCTAGGCCCATCACGAGATATTCAGCCAAGTTCAGCTTACGTTCTACTCTGCACATCTGTTTTCAATCCTCCGTTTCATATCAATCCTTCGTTTCATACCCTAAAATAACAAATCGTGGGCGGTTCACAGATAATTCAGTATAATTTATGGCATCTTTCATTTAATATAAGTGCTAGCCTTTATGCATACTGGCAATCTGAGAAATAGTTTGGATGACTATAACCAGCTCTATTTTTAGAGGTTCAGTTGAGACACCCTCATGGCATATTCTGCTGTGAATATTTAACAACCTTTTCCAAGAAAGATACGTTGTAGATTATATAATGTCGACCTACCAGGGCGAGAAGAGCCCTTTTCACGAACTCGCCAACTTTCAGTAACGTCAAGCTATTGGACTTTGCTACTGCATCTAGTATCTCCGAAGAACTAATTTATCAAGCAGAAGATTAGGTGGAGCATCGTAAAAACGGATGTGCCAGGGCACAACTACTCCTTATGCACTGGAAGAAAACCTTGTCATTGTCTCTGGGGCTTTCGAGACAATTATCAGATCACATCCGGATTCCTGTCAGCCTTGCTGATTGACTTGGCATATATAGGCAGCGCCGATGTTGGCAAGTGGATGTATCACTTGCAAATCCCAGTTGCTTTCCCTACCTCCTTCTCTTTCTTTCACTTCGTCATCAACTACGTTCTTTCAGGGTTCTCTACTTCATCCAACTTTTGTCACTTCCCTTTACGTGTTTAGTCAAACTTCTTCTACCGATACAAAGTCGGCGACATGGTAGAACAAATTTCTTATGGGCATCTTGCTATAGTGGATGCACCCTGGCAATGGATATGTCACAAATGCGATGCTGCCTACAGATTCGCCGTCACCAACCGCTGTTTGGGGGATGGACATCGTTTTTGCCTCAATAGTAAAGTCTCCGGCGCTGCTTGCCAAGATTTAATTGACATTCGATACCTCTCAATCGGCCTACGAATAAGGCCAACACATTGTTGGGACGAATGTCGATACCCTCTGCATTGTAGAGAACAAAAAGATGGTAAGGGATTATGGGTTTCGCTTGGTGAAGAGGGGGAAATGATGAATGGAAATACGTCTTCCGGGAGGCAGGAAGGTCAAGCTCAAGTTTGAGGTACAGGAGCGTTCGATCCTTGTTCTTTTCTCCTATTTTGTGCCATTTTATATATGAGCCTCTTTCCAGTGTTCCCGCGAATCGGCATCAAAGCACCAGAACAGGATATACCTGAGAATGGAAGCCTTAAAGCCGTTGCATAATTCATTCAGTTAATACGGTCGAATCAAGAAGCTCTATTACTAATCACTGTTTATGCACCTGTCAACGGAATTAGTCCGCTCGGGATCGGAATTCAGACACATTGATGCTAGCAAAACTGTGGACTCCTCCTACAATCTCGGCTAACGGCGCTGGTCTTCATAAGTGTCTTGACGCTAAACCGATTCAGGCAATAACATGGGATTCATCGGTGAACTCATATGTGAGTTCATATATGAACTCGGACGTGAACTCGGATGTGAACCCGGATGTGAACTCGGATGTGAACCCAGATGTGAACCCAGATGTGAACCCAGATGTGAACTCGGATGTGAACTCGGATGTGAACTCGTATGTGAACTCGTATGTGAACTCATATGTGAACTCATGTGAGCTCAGATGTGAGCTTTGATGTGAACTCGGATGTGAACTCGTATGTGAACTCGTATGTGAACTCATATGTGAACTCATGTGAGCTCAGATGTGAGCTTTGATGCTGGCGCATACCATCGCGCATCACCCTTGGAGCCAATCATCAGACTTAATCACGTAAAAGGGCTGCTAGATCATCCATATGACAGAACATATAAGCCTATGATGACGACGTAGATGTAATGACTAAACAGCTCCAACGAATTAAGACTCGCCGAAGCATACCAGCGGGCTAGATTTGATTTCACTTCTCTTATCATGAGCTCAACACCCTCATCGATTCAAGCCTATGGACCAGCCACAGATAATGTCAAGTTCAAGCAGCTTGATCAAAACTATAAGCTGAATGGACGCCAATGCGGTATTTGTGGCGATTGGAAAATAAGCTTGAATAGACATATTTTGACGCAGCATAGTGGATCCGTGCATGCGCTGGTACGGATGACTTCAATCTCCTTCACATATACCGTTTGCGGCTAACCAATAAAATAGATCTCAAATGGCGAAGCTACTCGTGATAAGCGCAGATACATGCTACAGAGTCTTAAAAACGAGAGGCTGAAAGCAAGCTTTCCACCAGAGCAGATTGATCTTGTACGCCAGATGAAAGAGTCGCAGCCTGCAAAGGTTCGATACTTCGGTGGTCGCTTCTTACGCGGGCCACTAGGGGGCCAGGAGGTGTCCGGTATGCCGCAGTTTTTTGAGAGGTCATCCGGTAGACTGAAATACTGTTACATGGACCTTATCGACCCGTCGAAAATCAGTACCAGCAGCCGACAAATAGCTAAGAGAACATGTAACATGTCACCTGCACAATCATTCCCCAACAAGTCATGGTTTAGAGGCTCTGGCTTTCAAGTCACGACCTCGATATCGACTAATATTTGGACGCCAGACAAGTATCCAAACTGGAAGGGGCCTCCTGGTTTCCTTATCGGTCAAGATCCGACCTGGATTCCCGGACATCTCCGGCAGTGCGCCTTTTGCACAAGATCGGTGTGCGATTGCATACATAAACAAGTCCGCCAGGAGATACCATCTATTGTGGATACAAGAAACATGGGGGAGGGAGCTCGGGCAACAACTGAATACAAGCGTGGCGAGTTTTTGGGCGAGTTGGTGGGTGAACTAGCACCTATTGGCTATTATACTGATGGCTGGGCAGCCGACCTCTCTCGCGACGACCTTTCGCCGGATGGTAAAGAAGTCACATGGTGTCAAGTATATCCGCGCCACATGGGGAACTGGGTGCGCAAAGTCAACCATTCTTGCGAGTCCAATTGCAAATTTGAATCGTGGAACATCTCAGGAAGATGGCGTGTGATGCTGCGAGCAACTCGCCAAATCAAGCGCAACAGTTGGATTCTTGTCAATTATGGAGAGGAATATTGGGCGGACAACCATGCATGTCTCTGTGGGAGCTGTTACTGTATTAGCAACCAGGATACGGAAGCAAAGAGGGCAGAGCCGATTAATGAAGAAGCGCCCGAGCCGGACGACGGGATGTCTTCTTATTAATAGCCGAAAGTAATGATGCCCTTTTTCTACTGAAAAACCAAGTTACCTTTAATACTTACAGAGATATTTCATAACTTGCAAAGTCAGTAAGTCATATATATATTGTTATAGGCTATCTTTTACCTCCAGGCTTAGGGTAGGTATTTTTATCTTATCTTAGTCTCCCCTTATCTTATCTGAGCGTCTTAGTCGGCTAAAGAAACTGGGCCCCAGCCGGGTTATATACTAACCTAACTCAGTCTGATCTATCCGTACTTTACTTTTGACCCTCAATTCTAGACTCAATCCAGTTCAAATCCATCCCCCTCAAGTCAACTCAATCGTGAATTGAATTGCTGCGAACGTTAGAGCCTTCAAGAAAAGGTCCTATAGATCTTCTGTACGTGGTTTTTAGTCAGAGGCCGAAGAGGTTTCCCACTGGTGTATCTTTTACCCGGCATCCTTTGCAGATTCAAATCCGGTGCCCTTTTCACTTGGTTCTCAAGTGATCCTCCAGCGCGGATTTACGTAAATCAATCAACTTTGTATTTGCTGCTGCTTGGGATACGAAAATTTGTTATGTGACTTGATTATTCTAAGTCCGCGAAACTATTTTACAAATAAACGCACCAAAGTTGTGACTCGTCTGGTCCACAAATAGGTACTATCTTATGAATTCAATTCTGACTTCTTGAGAAATCATAATGTTACTGCAGCCGGTTGATGCGACCCATAATCTCGACTGCGCCCCGGGCATTTCGCGAGCTTTTTGAGGCTTTCGACGATGGGCGTTGCCTTGATGGTAGGATTTGTGCGATGACGACATTCTTTCGTCGCAAACCATCCAGTACATTCGCAAGAGTAGATGATGATTTCAAGTCCTTCCGTTTGTACCCCTCGCGAATCTTTTCCCATGTCGTGCCTTTCAACCTTTCTCTGACGACATATTGTTCCTTCGGCGGTAGATCACTAATGATGTCCTCTAATGAGTCAGTTCTCGCGCCTGTAGGTGGATTTGTCTGGGAGCCCTTCTTTCTCAAAAGACAAGGGTCTTCTGGACGCTGCCTGGCAGACCCTGCACGTGGTGAAGGACGGGGAGGGGTACGTCGCTTTCCCCGCCTTGTTGTGGCCGATGCACGATTGCGCCTGTTTGGCTGAGTATCATTCTTCGTTTCGGTTCTGGATTTGATATATGGCTCTAAATCGTGAACACTTGGAAAATGTCCTTGGCTTTCTGCAAGTGATGGTGTAGGTCGAGCGCTTGCCTGATTGTTTTCGGGAGGAGGCCGATAAGTGATGCTCAGGTCGGACCACTCGTTGACGTTAGCGCCAAAAGAATCTGGATATTCGCTACTTGCGAATGGCTGGCAAAATGCGTTCTGGGGGGGCATGGGCAGGGTGGATTCCGCAATTAACTGATCAACGGAGGTAGACTTTGTTGGATAACACAGAGGGTGTGAGAATGAAGACTGGTTGGGGCTTCGACGTGATCGATAGCCGTAAGGATAGGCATTTGGGAGAAGCTCCGATACCCAATTGTCGAAAGAAAATGCGGGGGTGTTATTTTCAGTGGGGAGGATAGAGCTACTCGGATCGAGCCCGAGCTGCGCTAGTCCCTGGAGTGATAACTCTGGAAAGTTGACACCAGAGGCCGAGGACGAGCCGCCTGATGACAGGAAAGGTTCGGTAGGGATAAAACGTGAATGTATGGATGCCCCATGCCGTTCTGACAAATTAGTGGTCATCTCAAAAGTAGGGTGAATAAACCACGATGTGAACGGTATGAAAGTTGTTAAAAGAGAAACGCGGGAAAAGCGGGAAAATGAGACTTGTGACGCCGTGGACGACTTTTTCTTTCATTCATATTAGGTGCTATTCATCTTCTTATAATCTTTCACACATTCAGTACCTGCCTGTGAGCCATACTGTCGGGACGTCTACTTCTCTTTGTGTTGGTTCAGAAAGCAATGCTCAATATCAATCACCAACAGGTCTTGCCACTCTCTTCCGTCAGGGATAATAAGCCCCTGTCTGACATTACTGAGTCACAAACATTGTCCTCATTGTTACTATAGTGACTCCACTTGCTCATGTCGAAATCAACAAGATCTGGCCAATCCATTACCCTTCAAGGCAAGCGTCCGACCACCAAAGGGCGATGTCCGTCGATGCCTCGATCATGGGCCTCCCCTGGTAGTGTACAGGGAGTTTTGTACTTTACTAGGCTACGAGGCAGAGCAGGGAAACTGCAGCCAGAACTTTGACGAAGTCGATTGGGAAGTGTGAAGATACTTGAGAAAGTCGCTAGGACAATATGATTCTTTACACCACAGTTAATAACTTCGGACCCCTTGTTAGACGACTTAATTGATCATGATTTTGCATGGTATTGCACCTATCGATATCGTAGCGAGGTCGGTACGACAACACCGGGCAATTCACATGACGAGCATGTGATGCAGAAATGCTGGGAATTACGCAATGAGCGATTCCCGATCCACTTACAGAGGTCTCCGGCAGCTTGGGCCCTAATTTAGCGCTGTGAACTTCGAGTGGAGAATGACAGGGGCTTATAGTATTGTCAAGGAGGTACGGAATATCTATGAAGCATTGACGTCTCCTATTCAGGTCTAGTAAGGGCGCAGAACCAAAACATGAGGCCATGTTACAGACTAGCCACTCTTAGTGAGACTAACCCTACCTCGATCATCAAGACTTTCCATATCGCTTATGATCCGAGGATATCGCCGGGGATCAGCCAATCAGCTGCCTACTATTAAGGATACTTTCTCTCGAATGGAGATCACACCTAAATTTAGGTGCTTCTAATACTACAGCTTGCAGATCAGAACCTCTAGCCTCGCATTGCTGCCTCCTTGAGGCTAGTATTTGTAGCAGATTGATCAGCAGCCAATCAATACTGGGTCAAGCCCCTCTCGGATGCTGAGGGATTGCTTGATTTCTCGCTTCTGCTTTTCCAGGCTTGGCGACTCTCCGTGCCTCCACACGCATGATTATAAACCCATTGTCGATGAGCATGAGGGGCCTGGATCTTGAAAGGAGAGATCGTGGGTTTGCGGTGTCAGATAAGACGAGTGACTTTGGGTTCAAAGCAGCGACAGCGGTATATTCCGCTGCTTCGACGAATTAGGAATGACTATCCAGCTTAGCAACGTCTCATAACCAAAGCTTAGAAGAAGCTTAGTCACGTAGGGTAGCAGCATACGAGTTAAACAGATGTAGCAGTGAAAGCCGTTAGATGTTACACCCGAGACAATTTCATTAGTTCGTTGGCCCTGCCGACTGGCCCTGAGTCAGTCACGCTCCAAGCTCAAGTTTTAATCGCGCATGGGCAAACGCCTCTAGCGCCGATAGGGCACACTACTCCGGAAGTCTTCCATGCCGGATCTTACGGGTGTCGTCCCTTGATGCCGCGGTGTTAAAATACGGCGATTCCAAAACAATCTAAGCAAGGCTTACTTAGGACCATGTCAGCCGGGAGGATTGATTTCATGCTAATCTAAGCGGACACGGAGTTATAGAGAGGATGCGAGGGGGTGGTGCTCATACGGCTGCCGTAGCGTTGGCGCCATTGAAACCAGGCACGCTCCAGCCAGGGGGTCCATGCGCCATAACGATCTACCCGGTTTACATGGGGATGAATGGACGGACTGTAATAACGTACCGTACGCACAAACTGAAAAAATTGAGTAGGGCCTATGGGTCCTGGTGACGTGGCAGGTAACCAGTGTATTTGCTATAAGCCGTGTCTTTGCTTCTGCGCGGAGCCACAAGCATTAGGTCCTCTAAGGAGATACGCAGGGTTCCTCGTCACGCCTCATTTATTTTTGGCATGGTCCTTAACATGGGTATGGTGAAGACGTTCCAAGCCAACAGCAAGCACCTGCACGACTGTCCGGTCTCGTGACGCCGGCGCCTTGGCAAATAGTCAGCACTGAGTTAGGAATAGGCAGAGTGGTGGGTTTTGCCGGCCGACGAGAACAGTGGGACTGATGTGACAGCGCTTCCTAGCTGCAGTAGCTTCGACTACAGCCCCCTCTCGGTCCTCCTATCAACCTCAACGAACAGGATAATGCATATATTATGAAAGTAACCTTGTTTCCCATCTAGTTCAGTTTGAAATGCCAAGGCCATAAAGAGTGCCGATAGATACCAGTAAGGGTACAAGTAATTCATTTGACTACGACATTGGAAGATCCACATCGGTCCCACTAAGGGCACGGACGAACGGAAGAGGGCCCGCGCTGCCTAGGCTAATGAGTTTTTTTTCTGTCCCACTAATTTTACAATAGGTTCTGTCAGAACCAACAGCAGGTGTGCACCTAATGAGCCAATAGGTGCTCGACCGAAGTTACGTTGGGGAAGCCGATCCTAGTGCCTCGTGAAACCTTGTTGTCAATTCAGGCAGGTGGTTTTTCATGAATTGTACGGAGTAGCCAACACTGTCAGCGAATAGGGGGCCTTGTAACCGCAGATCCCAATGATAAGCAGGAGAGCAAGGTAAAAGACGGTTCATAGACGGAATATTATCTCGAGTAGAGCTATTTGTACCAACAAGGCCACGTGACTACAATTTCCTCTCCGACTTTCAAGGCAAATTTGACCTTTTCCCTTGTTTACATACAAATTAACATACAAATCAAAGAGTCATAATAATCGAAAAGAAAGGCTGAAGAGTCAAGAAGTCGGTCTATTCAATTGATCAAAAAAGGGCTGCCTTTCCTTTGGTAGTGAGGCCACCGTAGCTGTAATACCCCTGCCGCCCGATCGACTGACGGTTCCCTGTGACACTGAATTGCCACCAAAACCCGGATTTTATGATAATTGTGATGAAGATCGTAGCAAGAGCTTGTCTTGAGAGAGGATTCTTCGGGCGCCCGGCTTTGCGATTGGTCAGTCGGTCAGGCAAGCGGCTTCGATGAACCTATCGCGAAATGGACTCTAGCTGTGTAGGCATAAGCTGCTTGGTGTTGTGTGAATAATGTGTCAAAACGCGTTATTGAGGTTATCGCGATTTTGGTCGGAAGAAGGCTGTTGCGGCCGGCGCTAAGCTTGATTAGGCAAAGCCGAACTGAAGAGTGACTTTTGAACGTAGTGAGAAGGGGACCTTCCGGCTTTGCCTCTTTAAAGTGAGGTGTTTAAGGTTTGCCAAGGAATCTGCTCTTCGGCCATTGGTCAGATTTAGTCGATCAGACCGGCCATTGGCCTGTTAAAGACCCACGGGGTCTTTCCTAAAGTGAAGCTATTCGCAAAGTCAGGGCAAGAGGCTAAAAGGTCAAAGTACCGATCAGCCGGCCGGCTGATTGGCCTGACTGACCGGAATAAGGTCCTTCCGGAGCCGCAGGCGACGGATTGGGTTGCCCTCCGCTTGAGGCGGCCCCCGGCAGGGTCCCCGAAGGCAAGCCGGCTGCAGGCCCCTCCGGAGGATAGTCATGAAATCCCCTCTATGAAGATCGAAGAAAACCTCCTCTATCAGAAGATAATTCCCTCTTTTGGCACTGAAGATAGCTACAAGAAGAGGCACAGCAAGAAGAGGCACAGCAAGAAGAAGAGGTATAGCAAGAAGACCGCGGGGTCAAGCTAGGCGGAGGTATTTGCCTTGCCTAGGATGACAGCCTGTCAGCATCAGGGTCTTGTACGGTCTAGCTGTGGGTCTGTTGGTGCAAATAGAGCTATTTGTTGGTACAAATAGCTCTACTCATTATCTCTCTTACTATCATACTGATCTCAGCAGCTTAGAGGCGACTGCGTGAGTCAGAATCCCCCATGGTTTTGCATGAAAGACCCACTACAGGGTAAGACGTCATTATCGTGGGAGCTGTATGACTAACCAAAAACGTGGAGGAAATGGAGGACGAGCTGTGAATCTAAGCAATTCTTTTGCTTAAAGTTTTATTTTCAATGGGTGAGAACTCTCGATATTGTTTCCAAATGCTCCCACAGATAACTGTGAGCCTTGGTTATGGATAAAGGCTTATAGTACGCACCGATTTTGAGGGATAATTACGCTCCTGAGGGGGATGATGTTCGTGACGGGTTCCCTACTTCTGTGGAATAACGTGGATGTCAGATTGCGAAGGAAAAGGTTACATCGCCTGACTTAGATTACGTCTTCGCTGATTTAACCGATCTGCTACGTATTTGACTACCAAGACTGGTCGTTCGATAGTCGAGAAGAAAATCGTCGCTGAACACTGGATCTCAATCAGAGGGCTCCATAAGAGGAGGTATGCATACAAGACTGAATCCCAGTAATTTAAAGGTAGGGGGACTGATGTAGAAAGAGAAGGATATCATAACGCCTCATCGCAAGATAACTAAACATTCTCCAGCTCTATCGCTGCGGCGTCCTAAATCAAGGAATGATGATTATCCGCTTATTTAGCCCTTTATGCGTCAGCCGTTAAAGATGGCTCTAGTTCAATCATAAAACCAATACATGGCTGTGTACGAAGTGCTGTCGGCTCCTTTAGCCTTGCATCCGTGAGAAGCACCGCCGGCTGTCAAAACACGGTAGGCATAAGAAATCCCATAGCTACCGCCAGCATCACCAAGGAAAAGCCAGTTCACAGCACCAGTGCCTTCAAGCCCAGCGGGGGAAGAGGAAGGAGCTTTGATATCGCCAATCTTCTTTGCAACCAACATTTGGCGAGCCTTGTCGAGGTCAAAAATCGGAACACCGGCACTGTTGAAGTAGTGATGGCCAAGGTAAGGGATCTTCTTTGGAAGGCTTCTGGTCTTGAGACCCTGTTTCTTAGGGAATGGTTTGACGAGAGAGGCTCCGGTCCCATCTTCATTGAGATTTAGAGGAACTTTGAGGGTGTCTAGAACGGCCTCTGGGAGAGAGGCCCATTCATCCTGCGATAGAGATGAGTGACCTTGTCCAGGGTAGAGATGAGTGATATCGTAAAGGACAGCTAGAGCACCAACGGGTGTGGAACTCGCAGCGGTATCGGCACAGGTATAGTTTTGAATACCAAAGCCAAGTGCGATATGCTTGAGAGACGCGTCCTCAGAGGGTTTAGGAAGCTCTGAATCTGGAACGTATGTTAGTGGATCTGAAATCACTACGTGGATCTAAGGGACGGAGTTCATACTCACCACCACCACTGGTTGGAAGGACAGGGGTTGGCCTTGTGGGCATGCCACTTTGACTTGGGCACAGTTTATGAGGTGCCGGCGAAGCCAAAGCCAAAGCAGGTAAAGAAAGGGCGAAGAAAATCGTAGGCAACATGGTGAAAGCCGGGGCGTGAATGTGTTAGATGGGGAGGGCCAGTGTTACGGAGTATAGAGTTAAGCAAAGGAACTAAGTCTCAAGTAAGGGTAAATGGGGCTAGAAGATACTATGGTCTTATATAGTATGAGCAGCAAGAAGAGTACTACTATAGAGGTGGGGCACCTTTCTGTAAGTGCTTATATGAAGGGTGGTGACCAGACTAGTAGAGTCAAAATGAAATACTTTCACAGTTTGGGCTGGGCTCTGGGAGGCTTTGCACAGTAGGTGAAAAATCTCCTACACTTAGGTGTACCCAAAGAACAGGCCCTGCCAATTATCGAGTATGTCGTTAAAAGCCCAAACCTTCATATAAACTCCCTCCCCTTGATTCCATACTCGATCTTCTCATTCATTCTATGGATAAAATATGCATTCATATAACAAGATGAGCGGCTCAAGTTTAGGAACCGTATCAAGTGGGATGCTCGGCCATCGCTTTCCTGTCCGACTCATTCTGTCCTACCTCTTCGACTGGATCATTTGCTTTGCCTTTGTGGGTATTGGAGCTTGGCTCGATCGGATTGCGCCTGCTAAGCGCGCCTTCTCGCTTATTGATGCCAGTATTCGCGCGTTAGGTATTCGCAGCTCAAATTTAAAACCTACAAGCTAACATTTATTCGTAGATATCCCTTCGCCGAGCATGAACTTGTCCCCGCGTACCTCCTCTTTGTTCTCGCCGCTGGCGTTCCCTTTGCCATTGTCGTCGCCGTCTCCGTCATACTTGTTCCTGGTATGACCGTACCCAAGGGGACACCAAAGACTCTAATCTGGCAGCGCAAGCTCTGGGAGCTCCATGTCGGTGTCCTCGGTCTCGTTCTGTCCCTCGCGCTGTCATGGTTCTCTACCAGTTCTATGAAGAACCTATTTGGCAAGCCCCGACCCGATCTCCTATCCCGATGCGATCCCGACTGGAGCAATATTGACAGGTATCTCGTCGGTGGCTTCAAATGGCAGAGCATGACAGGGCAGCTAGTATCGGCAGACATCTGCCGGCAGACAGACAAGTACAAGATCGACGACGGTTTCCGCTCATTTCCAAGTGGACACTCATCCGCTGCCGCTGGAGGTCTCGTGTATGCCTCGCTCTATATGGCGAGCAAGTTTGCCATTACTCTTCCTTTCATCCTGTCGCCCACTGCTTCCGCGGCCAGCCATGCGGCATTCCCTTCCCAAATCCAGACCGGCCCTGTAGTCGATCTCTTCGAGCTCTCGCACATCCGGGACCATGATGGCTTATTTTCTTCCAATTCTACAAAAGAACGAGTGGGGGAAGACAACGTCAAGATCCAGCCTCTGCGTCGCCAAGCTGCTGCGCCCCCAATCTACCTCCTCGCTCTCGGCTTCCTGCCATTTGGTGTCTCAATCTTCATCGCCGGTTCTCGTTGGCACGACCGCCGCCATCACGGTTTCGACATTCTCTTCGGCTACTTGATGGGTCTCATTGCCTCGATCTTCGCCTTCCGTTACTATCACTTGCCCATTCGCGCTGGTGCGGGTTGGGCTTGGGGCCCTCGTAGCGACGAGCGCGCCTTCTGGGCTGGCATTGGACGGCAAGGCTATGCCGACAAAGATGAAGAGCTTGGTGTATATTCTTGGCGGCGAGACGCAGAACGACCCGCAGATACCTCGAACCTGCCTCTTGAAACCGCAAGAAGCCGGTGACGGCCGGTCCAATGGAGTTTTCCATTGTAATCGTTCTATAGGGCTTATTCCATCCTCGACAACCTGACGTTATTATGTTTGATCTTGCCAGCGCCCTCCCAAGTAGCATCTGTTTTCCCGGGAAACTCTACCCATGCAACCCTATGTTCTGTCTTGCCCTTTTTGATACGGCGTTGAAGGATCTCGAAAACCTGGCATAGGTGGAGTCGCGACCTCCACGATCCGCTTAACACTTAGAGAGTAGGTTGGGCGCCCGATCATGAAGACGCCGTTTCTTGGCCTAGGCACTACTGCTACCTTTCTGATAAACCTTAATTGAACCGTAAAGTCCTGCTTGTGGACAAGATGACATATGGAGCCATGGATATTTTCGGTCATGATGAGGCCCGAAATCTCGAATTTACTGATAGCTTTGCCTTTTCATCATGGATTGTTGATGTCATTTGAGAATCTATCTTTGGTGAAAAGTTGACCTCAGGGCATGTGTAAGGTTTTTTTCAACTAGAGGTTTCGCATACATAGAGCATCATCACGGCAACCTCCGCCTGTCTCAATATTAACACATTGTGGCGCTAAAAGATTTTCTTACTGGAAGAAGGATTCTTAGTAAACAGTTTCTTAAGAATGCCATTAACTAGGCAGTTGGTCTTACATTCATTATGAAATTGGATCCAAACGCCTGTTTCTGTGCTCTGACTTGGGTCCGGAGGAGCCTAATGGTTTCTCCTGCCTGGGTGACAAGAGTCATCAGTCATAGCAATAATGATGGGTATGGTCTTTTCGAAGTATATTTGGCGTTGACGTCTGGAGACTGATGCAAGTAAAGGTATCTGGGTACCTGAGCGGGGTACAGGTAATTAATCGACTCGTTAACTTATTGGAAGGTCATATGAGTCACCACCCAGACCTACCGAACTAAGACGATCTAATATAAGAATGTGAACTCGGTGGTGAACTCGGCGCTCCGTTCTGACTGTGCAGATGCTTACCTCGCGTGATCCTAGTAATCAATAAGCAATGACTCAGCACTCTTCTCTCCACTCTGCAACGAATTATTTGTCCTAAGCGAGGAAAGAATCGCCCATCGGTGGTGGCCAGCTACGTACTCCGTGTAAACAAGTGCTAGCAGGTATTTTACAAACTCAGGTATAGAATCTTAGCGCCTCGATCGGTTTCCTTTTTTCCTTCCTTTTTCTACCTTTTTACTTGTCTTTTGAACAACCCAGTCACAAGGATTGCCAGCAACTCAATAATGAATGATAAATAAAAAAAACCATACTAAGAGGGCCAAAGATTGCCATTGGCAGAATCGAAACCAGGAGATGCCCTAGTCAATTAGCCTCGAACCAGCATCGATGAAATAACAGCCTCAGCAAATAATACCGGTCTTCGTGTAATAGTACGCCAAATCTCCTCTGACACTAAGGCTTCCGTAGCACCTTCCCAGGCCCACGGACCTATAAGTCTGAATTTTGTGTTGAAATGGGCTCCGAAAGCCCATATGATCAATAGGCGAAACCTAGACGTGATGTGAACCTTTTGTGTAATTCTCCAGATGTCTACGATCCCGGGCGCCGAGTTCATATCCAATGCTAACTGGTAGGCGTAGCTTTCGTGATCGACACCGTATGTGACCCTGTCGTCATGTTTGCTTTGAAGCTTATAGTGTATCTCATCCTCAGACCTCAGATTGGGTAGTTTGCGCGGTGTCATAAGGTTCAGCACCCACAGCTGGGCTTGCATCTCTGCGAGCGGTGGTATGGCACCTAAAGATGGCCTGATGAACCCAATGAATCCCACGGCGGGCTCGTCTCGCCTCCAGATACCACGAACATACGACGATAAACTCTGGGTACTGGTTTTGTGGGCGTTGTCGAGAAAGGAAAAGGTCTGCTGGTAGCCAGTACATAGAACGATAAGGTCAGGCTGGATGGTTCGAAATTTGAGTCGATCATACTCCGGCCGACCATTATCAACAAATCCAACCACGCCCCTATCGTCGATACTCTTGGGTAAGGGAGCAAGATCTACCTGCTTTCCATGAGTGTCGATAATCGGTGTTTGCACAAAAGCAGATCTCAACGCATATAACCACAGAGTTGGGCCTGGTTGTCGAGGGCGATAAGGCAAACTTAGGTATGGGCAGACTTTCATGGATTTGTTGAAAAAGACTGTAGCAATGTTAGAAATAAGAAGCAGAGAGCTATATAAAAAAGAAGAGAAGAGAAAAAAAAGAGGAAAAAAGGACCGGGTTTGAATAAAAAGCAGTACAGCAGGACGATTTGGTGATTTACATACTCTTTGAAGGATGGTGACGCGCCTGGCTAATTTCACCTACCCACTGGTCCAGTCCTGACGTGGTACCAGAACAAACCCACAGGAGCGCCTTGATATAGTAGTTGTAGTACTCCCAGAGGATCATGCTGTTACGTAGGGCTTGGTGAACATAGGTCGTGTCAAAGAGGTTGGCACGGCTAACGTCAATAGGGATGCCGGGTTCGTTGGGGTTAGGCTTTCGGCCCAAGATAGGAAGCAATATAGGCCCTGGGTTTCTCTGTATATTCATTAGTATGGTTATTCTATCCTCACTTATACGTAGACGGAATGAGCAACCTTGGGCGCGAAATGGAAGCCATCCTTATGGCACATCAAGACTTGCTTTGTAGGCGAGTTCACAGCGAGATAGGCTATATCGGCGCCAGTCTCGCCAGACCCGATGATCATGACTGTCTTGTTTATCCCGAACTGGCTTCTGGTTTTGAAGTCAGAGGAATGCATAACCTCAGGCACATAATTTAGTCCTGGGATGATCGGCAAGTTCGGCTCTCTGTGCAAGCCTGCGCATACTGCTACTGCATCGCACCTCCACCTAAAGAGCTCGCTGCTCTTCTTGTCGTACTCAATCATATAGCCTTGAGAACAGTGGGCTTGGACGCAGCGAACATTGGCTCCAAGCTCAATGCTAGGCCATAATCGAAAGTAAGAGCAGTAGTCATGAAGGTATTGCACGTAGTCGCTCGCACTAAGAAAGTCCCGATCAACGCGACAGCGGAAATCAGAAAACGTGGTCAGCTGTTTTGAGGATACAAGCTGAGATAATCATCATTTGTCAATTAGCTTATACGTTTCAGCTAGAGAGGTATACCCTGTACTGACCTCTGCATCCTCATATGCTCGATTAGCGAACGCACCGCCGACACTATCTTCCAGTACAAAAAGTCGAGCTTCAATAGGCTCACAGTCCAGACTCAGATGTGCTCGAAGCAAGTACTTGAGCGTAACAAGGCCTGACGGGCCGCCGCCGATTACTGCGACTTTCATTTTCGAATCCTGTGGTTGACAGTTAAAGAAATAGAGCAGCGGTTTCTTTGGACCTGATTCTTATAGAGTATACTTAGCCGTTTGTTTCTTTTCTAGGTTCTGATCTGGTCAGTTCACTGTGCTGAAGGTCGGCCCGTGTAGAGGAACTGAGGGGGTGCTGCGAGTGAAGTGAACCTCTTATTTGTCCTTATAAATCTTTCTTTTGGCCATGAATGGCTACAGAAAAGCCAGCAAGATAGCTAACGAGTTTTACTAGTAGCGCTGCCGCATATCTTATTGTTACACGCACGCCTGCATGTGAACCCGAGCAACGAGGCCCACTTATTCAATTAAAACCTGTCCGTGCAGACATTCACATTACAGCGGAAGAGATCTGCTTGCACACATAAAAGGAGTCGCGTCGAATGGGTGGAGATGAGCCAGGCTCATGTGGCGTCAGCATATAAGTAGTAATTCCTCAACCGGCGAGATTTCCCGCCTGAATGACAATAAATAATTCCACATCATCACAAACCCACCGCCATTTTCTTCGCCCTATAGTATTCGTTGAAGCTGTTATCAATATGAGCATTTATCTACGCGTCAATAGAGAAGTTAGTTCTAGAAGCCTTTCGGCAGGCAATTCAGGCTCGCTAAATACCGATAAGCCCTTGACACCACCCTGGACTCCACCGACTTCGACCTCGGGAAGCCCCTTAGTGGACATCGAAGGTAAGCTCCTGTGTTTGTCTGACGGGCTCTGTTTTTCCAAACCCAAAATGAGACACTGATAACGCTTCAAGGGGTAGCAATACTTCAAGAACGGCAAAATATCGACTCAACTCAATGAAACCTACCCATAAAACTTCCTAGTCTGGCAGAATTCGATCAAGATGTACAGGCCCTCATTCGAGTGTACGGGCCTACGAAGACTTCAACTCTTCCGTGCATACTCCACGGCCCCTCTTCAGAAGGCTCAGCCAGCCCCAGGCGATGCCCTTTCTCTACCAGTTGCTCTCCATACCCAGCTAAGGGTCTCTGTGGTAAGCCAGACGCGCACCGCGGTAATGTTGACAGCACTCCATCCCGCTGAGACCCGCTGGGTAGCAGTTGCTATGGATCCCTGTCTCGCAAGCCGCAAGTTCGTCATATCAATTTGAAGTATACACAAATGGAGCGCGATTTTATTACCGGTTTGCGCAAGAGAAAACTCCTAAGCGTACGATCCAAGGTCTGCAGGCTCTGTACTATCGTATGGATCAGCCTACATCTCTGGAGGACCAGCACGGCAGGGTATGATATAATAAAAAGAGCGACGTAGGACCTCTGAAAAGCAGTGTAATAAACTGTGGCTGTGACCTTCTTTATGAAGTATACTTGATGAGCAGGGCTCCAATGGCCTTGCGACCGGTGGTTTTGATGAGGAAAGATTGCATAATCATCGCATTGACCTTACAGACTCCGTGTCGAAGTCTCTCGACAAGCTTTTAGGTCTGTCGCGATCGTGAGATACGGAATGACTGTCTACTTGATGACACTCTAAGCTTGAGGCTTCAGGAGCGGCCACATATCCAGTCAATTTGATGTGCAATCAACTGTTCAAAGTTGGCACTTTGCTATTTTAGGACGTGAACCGAAGAACGAAAAGCAGAAGTGTGAAAAGCGGAAGCCCTAAGCATGACTAGAGCCCCGCTCTCCCACCTGAACTGTCCTAGAACTGTCATGTGCTAACGTGGGTGCCCTCTTCTTTGGTTAGCATGAATGGTCCCAATTAACAAGGCTGGTATCGAGTCTCGAGTTTTGGTTAATCAAATTGAGGGGTTGGCAGACTACACAGTCGATGCTTGTCAGCCAAAGCCTTGTCATGACATATGACAGACAACGCTGGTCGTTTAACTCGTCATACCGATGGAAGCAGTGAAAGGTCAAGGATTGCATATAAATCAACCTAATATCCATCGTGGGGGCCTATCTGACCTTCTCATCCATCTCCCCCGGAAATATTTTCATTTCACACACACTGCATAACACTATGCCCCTGTCCACTGGCTTTCGAAAACACCTGAGATGGAGAGGTAGGGAATCTACCCCGAGGTTGCCTCAATACTCGCTGCCAGACGACGGGACATCGGCAGCGAAAAGTCTTCTAATGAAGAAGAAGAATTGTATCGGGCATCCCATTTCCATGATGGAAATTGGTGCCCCGAAGTGGGATTTGACGGACATTTTAAAAGCTGTTCTGACAGACCAGCGATCCAGAGGCATTGGAACAGATGAGATGTCAGAGAGCAGCCGCATAGTAATGCTGCCAAGGACACAACAATCGAATGAAGGAGCCGTGAGAAAACCGTGCTTCAAAGGTTCGGTCTGCACTGTGCCGTTAAAAGAGTCCGATGAATCTATTCCGTGGGGCAGCTGTAAAGGTGACATTGCAGCAGAAAGCCTGCCTCGATATATCCCGAAAGACCCTGTTCTCTTGAACGCAGAAAATGTTCAGAGACCACCACCACCACCACCAGACATCAGAATAACACCACCGGATAGGACAGGAACAAAACCGCTGAGTGATATTCCTACTTTTGCAACCGCCAACACGGGCAGCAGCAGAGACTATCAATACATATACCTCCTGAGCACGCCGTATACGCTCACGCAACCCTCCTTCCGTCATGGCCCTATTGTTCTGTCCAAAGCTGACGAAGGCAGAGGGCTCGAGTCAATGGACGACACATTAGACTGGAGAGCATTCCAGATAGCCATTCAAGGAGGCGTAGGAGATTTCTTTCAGGTCATGTCTAATGAACAAGATGAAGAGGAAGTGGAGGACATTATATCATGGTTCGATACGTTTTGCTTTGAGACACATGGAGTGCTGGAAACCGAGGATGTGCCTGAGCTAGAGTTTGAGCCTGGGCCGTCCATGCGACCGTTGTCATACAGCACTCTTTCATCAACGCCGTCAACTATCGATATTGATAATAACCTGCCCATTCCATTAGGCGCAGAATTTCCATCTGGGTTCTGGAATGCTCTCGGACCCAACGAGGCACTCGAAAAAATCAAGTTTTCCAAAAGCACAGGATTGAAGCGGTGGTTCTGTGAAGGAGGCCCCAAACGCCCTTCATTCCACAATTCGGACGAGAGTTTGCCACCGAGCCCGATGCTGCCGCTTATGGTTGACGAAGAAACAGCTCTTTCGGAGAAAGTACCGATGGGCTATAATCTAGGCCATGATCTTGGTGACTTTTTGAGGTGGCAGGAGGAAAACATTGTATATGTCTGAGTTCAGCATGCTGCTGCAAGGGTGATTGCGTTCCTCTTTTCTTTCGGAATTGGGACCTGGATGTTAATACATAAATAAGAACCCATCTGGCACTTGGCAATGTGATAGCGGAGTTTCCAACCTGAAGATTAAACAAGGGTCTGGAACAAACTAGCTACGCTGCTGATTGCATTAGTGCTTTGAGCCTATGAAACGAATAGGAGGGGGAAGGTCAAAATGTTCTGTTCACAAGGTCCACCTGACGAAACAGTTAGGACGATGTTCGTGATGGCGAAAAAGGAAACAAGTGATATCAGGGCCTGTCCAGTCTATGCATGGGACTCCATCGTGTGGTATGAGCTCCCTGAACATCCACTACCATCTCCGTGTCCGATTTAGCCGACAGACGTTCCGGGGTACCCGGTCTGGCGCCTCGTCGTTTCGGGCTTAGGCCTTGTGCTGTATTTCGCGTCAGATGATATTAACGTCTACAGGACCCATGCACGTATATGATTCGATCATGGTGGCTGCTGGGCATAGCCAAGTAGATCTAGCCCGTGCATTAGCCGCGGCAACTGAGGGAGAAAAATGAAGATGGTGCGAATAGGGGATAAGCGGACTGGTATTACAGAGACGGGATATGAGCTGATAGTAAGCGTATTGCAGGGTGCTTAAGATGCAAGGGGAGGAATCAGTTCAGGGGTGTGTGGATGTATGAAGTGCTGGCCCCTTTGACCATTTCACAAAGCCATCCATAGGATCCACTGTCCCGCCATCAGAAGCTTCAAACCTTCCTTACAAACTCGGCGATTGGGCAACCAAGGTTTGTCTTTTCTATCACATCGTATGAGAAATAGTGCCTGTTCAGTCAGCCATCTGCGCTAGAAGTAAACAACTATAGTGCAGTCTGCAACGCTGCTTCCGGAAACCAGTCGCTTATTTCATCTTGCCTATGTGCTTAGTAGATAAAAGTGATCGTTTGGATTATACAGAATATTTGCGAAGGAGCCATCTCTAACCGGCTCTATCTGCGGAGGAGCCAGGTAAATGACGAGGTGAGGAGGGGGGAAGCAGGGAGGGCGTTTATTCCAGATGATCGAGTAAGGGGGGAGGCATTCAACATAGCAAATGTCAGCGCTGGAAACCCCTTCGTTTCATGTCTGCACATCCCCGGTTAGCCTATATACTGGTATGGATCATTTAGTGACTATGAAATGAATTTAACGTCCACCCTCTTGTTCGAAATGTGCAAGGCCCTCCGGTATCTTAACTGCAATAATGAGGTTTTATGAACACGGAGAACTGAGACAAGTATCCTCATTACCCCGACAGAAATTTCATCAATAAGATAGGGACGGTGGGGCTACTATTCCGAAACTGATATTCACCTACGTTAGGACAAAGCTAGTATTGCCCCTGAGAGCTAGTGCGTTCTCGATGCTGCAAAATTTACAGATGCCTGATAGCGACAAGAGTATTTAGCTTAAATCCTCCTCTCACTCACCTACAGTCTCTACATTCGCCCTTATTGTTCAAGTCCGTTACCTGATACTTAGCTTCAAACAGCTTCCCGTCTTCCATCATTTACCATTTAATATTGCTACCAGTCTCCGCTTAAGGAAGCCATATCCTCGCCTTCGCAATCAAGTTTCTGCATATACATACAGCCACGAGGAATAAATCAAGAGATACAAGACTCCTCATGGTAGGGTTTCGGACTATAAAATAGCTAGAGCTTCGCTGTTTACCGATTGGACTAGTACTACTCTCAACACAAACCCATCTCTACAAAGCTGTCACAATGTCTATGGCACAGCCTAACTATGCTTACCCGGCCTCTTTAAGCGCTTCTCTTGGCCCCGATGAAGATTGGACCAAGATATTCGACCTTGCCAAACGTCGGAGGATACAGAACCGCCTTGCTCAGCGTAACTATCGTAGGTTGAATCCAGTCCCCCCTGGACCCTCATTCTCACAAGACCATATTTTAGAGAAGAGTACCCAGTCATAGTGAGCAGAGCTAATCGCTGGCTACAGGAAAGAAAGTCAAACGCCGACTTGACGACCTCGAGCGCCTTACTGGTTCCTTTGAGGATGTAGTGGCTGACAAGCCGCCCCAAAAGACTATGAAATGGAAACAATATTCCTTTGCATCCCAACGGAGAAAATCGCGATCTACAGTTGTTGGAATACCTATTGCTTCTCAAAGTCTACTCACCTCTCCTGTGCAACGTACTGGCGAGCCATTAGTCTCCGACACCTGCGACGACGAGGTCCTACCGAGCAACTTTCCCCATTCGAGTTCCCTTGCCCAGTCCACTCTGGTTGAGATTATACTTCCTTTCTCTGACTCTGCTCAGCCATGCTCAGCTGTTGAGGGCACCGAAGACTATGCCTCTACAACGACAACGACGCACTCTCCCGGGATACATATTAGCGATACTGTTGATTTATGGGAGTATGGTAGCGTCGATGGACACAACCCTTACATGGCCTACGGTAACATGACTCCTGTGGAATTAAATTCTATTTGCTTATATGAAAATCTCGGTTATTATGTAAGATATACCAGTTACACCATACAAGCATCCTAAGTGTTTGCCCAGGCTTCGAGGTTCTAATGTGCTTCACAGAATACTGCCGCGTTATGCTCTTCCGATCAACTTATCGACATCTTACAGACTAGCGATCTAGATTCAATCGCTCACAACTACGAGATATAGAGCGACTCTGTTTCCCCACAGGCGGTGCTTACGCGTCACCGCTCACCTTGTATATACATAGTCAAAGTCCGGTAACTTCGAGGCGTGTAGACGATATGGGACTGAGAATGCAAAAAAGATCAATTTAATCTAAAGTTTCATGGAAATTATTGACCTAAACGTAATGGAATCAATATTCTTGACTTGACCAAAATAGCACTGTGAAATTAGATAGGTGAGTCATACAGCATATGGCGAGTCAAAGGCAGAGAAATGCATAAAGATAGGGGGGAAAGGAATCTTACAGATGCTAAGGAATTAAGCTGCCATAAGCTGTTAACGAACTCTATTTCTAACCATATTAAATGTAGCTAATCTTATATGTATATCTTACGCACGGTTCAGTATAGTTAACGCTATACCCACGACCTACTGGTAATTAGCTTTGGTGATAGGCGGAGAGAGCAATACATACAAGAAGATAACATATTATTTAAGTATTGCTTACATGACTCCTGGTCTTGATCCAGATCCTCAGCCATTTTAAAGCACTCGTTAAATAGTACTGAGAAGCTATGCATCTCTTTATAGCTAATAAAGTCCCTACCAAGTAATTTCGCTGGCTTGGGGTCGTTGGTTACCATCCAGTGGCAAAATCGATCTGAAAGATTATAAAAATCTCGTTCTAGTACCCTGTACCTTTCGACGCTGCACTCATAAACTGCCATATCATTTGGTATCTGAGCATTATCACGGGGTTTCCGGTGCGTGCCTCCCCTAGCCAGTGCAATAGGAAGTAAAAGGTATTTTATAAAGTGAATTAACTTCATTAGAATTGCAGGAGCTAAGTTTATAATTGAATCCAAAGTTTTAGGCTTCTTGAAAAGTTATATAGTTTAGTAAAAAAAGCCTTCACCCTAATCAGACCTGAATCGCCTAAAGAAAGCAAGTCTTTACCGGACACCCAACCACGGTACCACAGGCCACAAGACTGGTTAATGACCCTTATCATACCAACCAACGTGGTGCATACAGCTAATTAAGGTGACTCATAAGAATGATTGACAAAGTTATCCTTCTGGTCTCCGCTACTTTCCATTTTTGGAAACGCACCTAATTGGATGTACTCCTTCAGCTTGCAGATTGCTTTTGCCTGTGGTTTTTATTCTCAGAGACGCTGAGAGAGAACGAGCAAAAAAGTGTAAAATAGTCAGTCTTTATGAAATCGCAACGAACAGGAGATCTATAGATCAGCATAGTGCGTGATACTGCAGCTCTTTTCGGGTCTACTATGGTGTAAAACGCGAGGGTTCCAATCTAGGAGGATGTACTAAACTACAAGCTTGTCGTTTTCATTTCACTTGGGAAACATATTCTTCTATAAGAGAATATATATCAATGATTTTACCCCTTGTTTCCCCTTACCCACGAACTTCTTAAGCAATACTGAGTCAATGGCATGAAGGACCGTCAGGGTTTGACGTCGGTGGCATCAAGTGTTACAGCAGTAACCCCTCAAGGTTTTCATAATAACTCCCTGGGATTCCTCATTGTGAGTGACATAACAGAAAAGGAGGTACAAGATAGAACCTGGAAAAATAAAATACTGGTCCAGTGAAGGTGGCTTATGCCGATACAATAATCAGCACTTGGGCTGGAGCTTCCTATATCACCGCAGATAAGCGCATTGACTGCTAAGTGCAGCACGTAACAGTATGCGTAGTGATAATAGACAAGGAGAAGGCCGGCAAAAAAAAAAAAAAAAAAGAAAATAGTAAAAGCGATACTGCCCTACACACTAGTTGAAATTTTCACCGAATCAGCTAGTGTTACCACCACGGCCTTGATTATTCTTCTTCTTTTTTGCCTCAACTATTTCAATGGAATCAGCTCCTCAATATGTTTCACATTTAAGATTACGACAATTCTGGGCAGCAACGCCATTATGACATCTCTGGTCGCAGTTCCTGCCTTTTTTTGCACAGATGCAATTCTCGCAGGTTTGCGTCCTGCACTTGCAGCCTCTTTCTAACCACTGGAGTTCATTAGCACTACCAAACAGTGGAATTGGTTATTAGGATATCGCTAGCTTACCTTGTAGATCTCCTCGCATTCATTTTGAGCTTCCGACTGCGGCCAATCAAAGGTCTTCTGGCCGACTTCCGCTAGATCCAGTTCCTTTTTCCACAGGTCCAAAATCCCTCTCATCCTTTCGTGGATCTGTTGGCAGAAAGTCTCATTGGTTATATCTGGATCTTTAATCTCTGCCTTAGTATACTGGAGCACATCAAGCAGTTGGGAACTATGTAAAAGCATTCTTCCCCTCATGAGACATTTTGTTATTGTGATCGGTGCATGCAGTGTGCCTAGTGGCTGCCAGAGCACATATCCTGGCGGCACGTAGACAGGGAGGCCATCCTTTAGTGGTTCGCCTAACCTCCATTTCTTAATGCCATCAAGTCCTAAGCCTGGCCACATGAGCCACAACTTGTCTCCTTCCTCGTTGAATACTACTGTATTCATCCCATGATGATCAATATGGGGAAGATGAACCGCCCCTTCACTGGCTAGTAATTGAAAAGAAGTCCATCTGTCAAGGTCGGCAGCATTTTCCTGAAACCTTCTTTTTCTTTTCCTAGTTTGAGAGTAGTCTAGTATCCTGAAATCCTTTCTATGACTTAGAAAGGATGGGAGTGGATTGTCCTTCAAGATATGCAGGTCGAGAAAGTTGAGAGGGTCTGTTCTGTTTTCGTCCTCGAACATCTTGATAGCATCTCTTGCTTTCTCTGTGCGAGGGATACGGCCATCAACACTGACGTCCAGGCCAAAGTCGTGGACGTCAATGTCGGCTTCAGGGTCAATAGCATTTAAGAATTCCTTTATGCTTCCAGTTGTGCCGGTAAGTGGCCCAATAAGAATGGGAAACCTTGGAATTTGTCTGTCGAAAATTCGGACTGCATCATGTTCTGAGCACAATACAAAGTCTTGTTCTAGATCATTCCAGCTGTCCGTATTAAGCACTTGTTCTGCAGTGAGTGGACTTTTGGCCACGGAACTATTAAGTAGATCAAGTATTTTAGCGATATCTTCCTGTGTTCGTGTATTGGCACTCGAAGCTTCTTGCGTCTTGTTAAGCACCTCAATGGCCTTGTCGGTTTGTTCTTTGGCTTTCCGCTCATACTCTGCGACTAGTTGCTCGGCCATTCTGTCTTTCGGTATGTTGGTATTGAAAAAGCCTGAATGATGCCTTCTCTTAGTGGACTGCCAAGGGAAACCTTTTATAGATATTAGGTCAGGGAGAAGCCGAAAGAATCTGCGGATACTGCTACGTTTTCTCTATGATCTCTTAAGAGATCTAATTTCAGGCAAGTTGTTGCATGATGGCGCCGTCACAATGGCCAGTAAACAATATGTTTAGAACATGGACACACAATCTTTCATACATAGCTTCTTTGAATCTCCAAAATGACTAACTAGTGGATGTGTTTGGCGCGTATGTGGTCTTCACCATAAGCAACAGATGAGCGATTGTGCTTTTTATAGAAACGCCGAGTTGCGAGTCCATATGTCATTGATGAGGTGAAACAAACAACCGTAGTCATGAAACTGATGCTAGTCATCGTAATACATGCATGTCGCCAAGCTTAGCACCAATTTGACTCCTCCGATCAGCATCTTCTGACCTCAGGAGGCTCGATTGTGCCGGGCTGACCTTTCGGGATACAAATTGGCGGAAAGAATAAGCAATTCATTGTATTCCAGTCATAGAAGAATATATAGCCCTTTATTTAGGAGCTTTGTTAATGCACAGCAGGAGCAACTCCTCATTCAATTATCCTTTCAACCTACTATCGGCTCGCAATACCTTCTGTAAGAACCAATACGATATATCTATCTCAAAGCAGCTATTGTGAAATCGCAAAATCTTTGGAGGCTTTCAGGGCAATTAGCAGAACGCAACGGAAATCAGCAAACGAGAACAGGCTAGTCACCGCCCTGTCCTGGCGAGTAAATGCAAGCAGCCTGTATAGCACCAGGCCACTAACAAGCCATTGTGTTGAATATTGGAGAGTTCATCTCAACTTCAGGGCTAAGGTTTAGGATTAAAGTTTAAAGCCCTAAACTTAAATCGTAGGACTTTTATCTAGGACTTTCTAGGACTCAAGTCCTAGAAGGAACCAGTCAAAGATGTAAGGTCTCAGTGGTCCTTCGATTGCGAAAGGATCAAGAAATATACACAATTCACCTTAATATCTGACAGAATGTAGTTAAGTGCTATGTATAATACAGCGCGATTCATATTGGATTATATAACATAGGGCGTATAACATATAACAAGATATATAAGATACTTTATATTCTAAAGGAATATCTTGATACACCCTGATAAAACTACGCGCTTAGGGCGGAAAAGTCGCCTCATATCTTCAATAATCTCTATCTCTGTCCTTTGGGCCTCTTTGGAATTTTATCTGAGAAAAAACTGCGGTTTGTTAACCCACAAGTTCTGCGAAGGATCTCGAGAGGAGATGGCAGGACAAATTGCGCGCTCCCGTATTAGTAGGTTCGTCAAAACCTTCTCTCTCCCTCTGCTTCCGGCGATGTTTTGGTCATCTTCCCTTTTGATTCCCCTCTACGCGTTGCACCGACCCGTATTCTTCAACATACCTAGTAAAAGGGCGAGCTTAATTTCGAAACTCAATACATAATCGAAGATGGCATCCTGGTCATCACTCTTACCTGTTCCTTCCCAATCGCCATCCGTTTAACATCATTCCTCATCTGTTGATATCTTCCCGTTTCATACTTATAGCAGTCTGTCTGGCTGCAATCTTCCAGTGCGCACACTCCGCTAGTCCAATCGGTAGGGGGCATTTTTTCATCATCCATAAACACAGTCATCTGAACCAGGTCGGGGAACATATGATTAATGGAATCTCTGATAATGTGGCGATCCACTTCAGCATACGTCCAGCTGGCGCTGATAGCCAATCTCTGCAAACAATTTCCCTGCAAACCATTTCTCTTCAGATAACCGAAGTCAGCGAATATGCGATATCTCTCGCTGAGTAAAACGACGGTATCGACCGTAAAGTTAATGTATAACACACGATTGAAGTTGTTTATACTATCGCTAGCATGCTTATATGGCGCAATAGTCGCAAGGGGGAGCTTGACACGATAAATTCCAACGCAGCAGATCTCGCCTCGGAACTGACTGACAGCGCAGCAGGGTTGTTGCAACGGCTTTGACGTTTTGGCACACCGCGATGTTGAAAGTCATTGGCGTAATGCGATCTGTGAATTTCGACGCAACGGGGAACGAAAGAGTGGCGCCAGATTAATCGCCTTAGTTCATCAGGCAGCTTGGGAAAGTAGTGAAAGGATAAAGATGGCATAGATGCTGGAAGCGCTGACTCTACTGTTGTTTGCAATCTGCCTCTGGTCATGATCAGCGTCCTCAAGGAAAGACTGACACAAGCTGATAAGATGGAGCAGGACTTGAATAAATAACGCAGGTGGAGGGGTAGAGGCTGATTTGCCTTGCTAGAGTTGGGGCATTTTGTTAGCGCCAGCTTTAAACAGCCATTTGGATACCACGCTAAAACGCGTGATAAAGTTAACCCGTACCGGTTACCTGGTGTGTCGCAAGACCATCAACACCCTAATAAGCCCTTTCAATACTCAATCACATTAATTCATTTTGGGCATTCAGTTTTACACAGACTTATAACCATAATCAATCTGAGAATTCTTTTCGTAATTTCTTATGATGAAAAGGAATTCACGGACGCGTAGCGGTTGGGCCGCGCTGGGTATCAAGACCAGCGAGGTTGATGTTAAAGAGCAGGGACGTGTACTGAGAAGTCGAACCGTAATACCTCGTTCTCAAGGTAAGAAAAGGCCCCAGAGCGACGATGAGATGGGCGACAGTGACGCGACTGAGGCAGACTCCGAACCTGTTGATGAAATCATAGCTTTGGGTTTGCCCGAGGATCGGCTGGAAGAGGATACTGACGAAGAGGAGGCTGAAGAGTAATTCGAGGAACCAGGGCAAGTTCAAGAAGATGAAGATGAAGAACAGGAAGATGAGGAAATGGAGGAAGTTGAGGAGCTGGAGGATGAGAACAATATCGACTGGGCTACGTCAAATAGACTAAGCCCAAAGAAACAGACTCCGCCTCGAGAAAAACGCCGCTCACCAGCCACAGAAATCATCGAGATCGAAGACGACGGGCCAGATAAGAACCAAAATCTGGTAGATCCAGGTGGTGATGACTTCATACCGAACGACAGTCCCGAACCAGTTCAAGCAGACGGCCAATATAGACCTGACCACGGAACATCAACACCCAACTCTGTATCAGCGGCCTCAAGCTGTCCACGCCTCAGTATCCAACAGCTATCTGGATTGGTTTCAGATACACCCCGAAGTTCTGTTCGCCGAAGCGGCGGCTCAGCAGAGTATACATCTGCAACCTTCTCCGTCAGGAGTCCACTGGGCTCTCAACATCAAACACCAAGCTATCAAGTACTGGTCCCCAAGCTTGCAAATTCCCAGAGCGATATTCGCCGTCCTCAACAGCCTACACCAACAGCCTCTCCAGCAAAGACAATGTAGAAGTTTGTGAGAACTTGCCCACAATCGTGCAAAGCAGTGCCTCTTCTTCCAATCCCCGGTATTAAAAGTGCGACGCAACTCCAACGATCCAATAGCCAGCCATCGGCTCCAAATACCGCTTCAAACTCTCAAAGCTCCGCAACTCCCCGCACACAAGCCAGTTCTCAGCCATTAGCATCGCCCCGCACCGGTGCTACCTCTCTGACTCCTCAGCAGCAGTCAGGCAACTGGCCATCGGCACCTAATCCTGTGGCTCCTCCCGGTGCTTATAACGAATTGGCGAGCAGTCAGCAATGGACGCCTCATCGCCTCCTGGATACATCTCTGGGCAATAAGCGCCCGGCTGAATCATCTCCAGGAGCATCATACACGAGTACTACTCCATCGAACACCTCACGAACTGGAGCAAAGAGGCAAAGGTCAGCCAACGCTCAACCGCATCATCAGTCTCAAGTGTCTAGAGCAATCAATTGGGATGCAGTTTTGGTAAGAACCTTCACTTCTAACACTTTCTAATCTAACCATGTATAGCCTTCTGGAGGCGAGTTCAAAGAAAGCTTGAAAAATGCTTCTGATGCAATGAAGCTAGTTCTACATAAGTTTGAAGATCTATTGGCCGACATCAACGACGAGCAGCGCAAGCTCTCAGCTGTTCAGAGAAAGAATCACTACACAAACGACCAAAAGAAAGCCCAAGACGCCCTCAAAGACGTTGAGAAATCCACAGCCAACGAAAACGCAACGCTCAGAAGTCTTGAGGAAGTCTACCAGCAGAGTTCCAGTGATGCTGAGCTCGGCACCTCTATTAATAAACAGAAACGAACTATCTGGGACCACAAGGAGGTATACGCCGTCGTCAGAAGCCAGCTCGACAAGAGTATTGCTGGAATATACAAGACCGATCATGAGACTGCACTTGTCACTAAGAGACTTGGGCAGCTTGATGCTAAGAGGGCGGATGTTATGAAAGAGAAGGAGGGAGTTGACAAGGCGGTGAAGAGAGTGACGATCATGGCGAAGTTCATGGAACCTTCGTGGCAGGTTACGCTGGACATGCTTCTACAGTCTGTGGGTCCTGAAGTTCTGGAGAAAGTTTTCTAAGACGGATATTTATTAATATGAATTATTATGAAAATATTTTGAATTTCTAGAACTGCTAGGGTTTTAGGGCAAAAGCAACTGGCCTTGAAGATGTAATTTGTATAAAAGCGGATTTGATGATGTTGTAAATGTCGGGAAACTTTGCTTTAAGGACCCTGTGGAATTGAGGAATGCCCTTCCAGACCTGTACAACAGCTACGAGCTATTCAAGTAGTAGTTTCTGATATATCTATGGGTTGAGTCAGATCGCAATATTGGAGAACGTGGTTTATGCTTCCCCGATGCTTTCTTTGTTTCGCACGATCCTGCGAGAGGTAATTCAATGCTTCCCTGCGCAACGAGCAGTCATAGGAAGCTCAGAGCTGACAAACACACGATTCCAGATACATAAAGTTATATAACTGTCATAATCTCATTAAAGGGTAGGCTGACTCATGGCCAAACTTGAGTGTAATGCTCGTCTAGTCAAAAGACATAATGTTTGATAGGCTTGCATACAGCGAACCGCCGGTTTGATCGCCGTCCTATCAGCGTCATGTGAGTAGTTATAGACCTGCTGAAGTAAAGGGCTCAAGGAATCAGGAATTCTAGCCAGCGAACCAAAATTAGAACAGGATCTTCGAGCTCTATGTGATGCTCAACTAGTAACTGATAGACCTGAATTTTGTTGATGATGACATTCCTCATCACTATATACCAAAAAGGCCACTGTGTGGCGTTGTTAAGCTCAAGGCTGAGGCCGACAGTATCACGCTAGTTACCCGGTGAAGCAATGAGCTATGAGGATAGAAAGTAAGGAAGGTTTGGAGCTTCTAGAAAGATGGAGTGCCTTGCCGGCCAGTAAAATCTCCATCATTACGAGTCTTCCGAGTGATATTAGCCATTAATCTAGACAATTTACCCCACAATAAAAGCGCGTCCTATTATGATATGACTTCAGCACGCGTAGTGGCAAACTGGTCGACCATTCTTCACACTATAGTCACTGATAGTAGCATTGAGTGTGAAGTTGAGACTCAAGTTCACTCTAACCAAGATCACTTATCATAGTATTTCCATCATCCATGGCATCTCCGTTTCTGGCGACCAGCCCTTATCTATCTCAATATCTAGTGCTTAAAGACTAGAGAGCTCTTCCACTGTCTCTATGAAACGACCCCGTAGGTCATCATCCTGTAGAAGCCACTTGTAGTATGTCTGTATATCACCAGTCCTTGAGTTCTTTCGATCGGTAATATTTCTGTTCCGGACGACGTAGTGTCCGATGATTTTAGTCCTGAACAAGGTCCGTTCCGCCAAGTATTTTTCAAAGTTTCGAGTATCGGTAGGCGGTGTTGGAAACTCCAGCGCGAAAACCTTATGGAACTCTCTAGTGTCTCTGGACCCCGCTTCGTGCAACTCTAGCACTTCCAAGAGTCGGGATAGGCGATAGAAGAGGTTGCATGGATGGAAGAGCCCCCGATATCGATGACATCGCCACCAGGCCGCTGCCAGGTATCGCGTTGGGTTGGATAAGGTCGTCGACACCGACTTGTATGGCGCCAATATCTTTATGTGAGCCGACGATCCTGCCGTTCGACAAGTCCCTCTTTCCAGATTCAGAGGTCAACCGGTCCTTATTTTGTAGGTTCATAGCTGGCACATCTGTATATATATAGACTGGGGGCTGACGTGATCTGGGATTTAGTAACACCAGCGAAATTCTCCAACTTTCTCTTTACAGGATAGTCGTCTTGAGAAATCATCTCGCATCCGGTAGCAGATATGCATGAGGTTCGCTGCTTCTGGGTGTCTGCCCCTTGAGACACGGTGTCAGTTCAGCAGTTATCAGCTGGGATCTACCGACCTTTTCAAGTGGATCTTGGCGTGTTAAAGCTAGACTTCGCCTATCAGTGGAGATAACCAGTTTGCAATATTGTTCCACATTTCTATGGGCAGACCTTTCATCACGGAAGACGTTTACATTAGTGACAGATGACAGTTAAACCAGTAAAGAAGGCAATGGTTCCCTATATAGTCGTGAGAGTAGAACTTGGCAGTTTTGGCCCGGTCGGGCTATCTTTGCCGGCCGAAAGGAGTCTGCCAATAAATGAGTGCATCTAATCTGTATCACAACCATTGCCATACATGAACACCATTTTACTTCGCCCAGAAGATGTTCATGGAGGCCCACAAGGGTTTGGCGATCCGATGAAATGCGATAGAATAGATGTGAGCGGATTCAGGTCGTTTTCAGCCCTAGTTAGGAATTGAACGGCCCAATCTATGTTGTAGGCCAATCATATATGCCACATCTGATAAGGATGATTCTTTCTTGGAACAGGCCCTTCCCATTTTCAAATCCAAACAGTAAACGCCATCAACTGCACTTTCTTCTCTCCACTTCGTGTTTCCCATCTGGCTTTCGCATCAACTCTCACGAGCAACATCGTCATGCGTTTTGATGGTCCTATGATTAGCGAAGGTAGTTAACACATTTAACGCACATGATAGAGTCAATTTCGGGGCAGGTCTTGGCGTAGACCTGGAGTTGACTCTGGAAAATGGACTGATTGTGAATAACCTCTACCCTCGGAAGGGAGTTGTATCCCTGTATCCAATCTTGGATGGACAAGATATAGCCATCTAGTTATTGATCAGGTCCAAGGGATGGCGGAAGTGAGATGAGTAGTAGCTAAATCTTGGCGCAACAACTGGATATTAGTCTCTGTTCCAAGCCTGAGTTTGAAAGTACGACTCCACATAACATTCAGACTGGAAACACTCTGGCGAAGCGGAAAGAAAACAGAAAAGAATCCACGATTTGCATCCAAAATGACTCATGAATTATCTCAAAAGGAAAGAAATCAATTCTACATCAATTGGCAGCGTCATCGGCGACTAGGCCATCGAAACCAGTTCAAAAACAGCTGGAGAGAAAAAGCATGCTACCTGGAACTCGTTGTTTGTGGTCAAACGGGCTTTGTAGCTTCTTGTAATGGCGCAAAGCTTCGTCGGGGCTGCCGTCAGATCAGACTAACAATCAGATAACGAGCATCTATGCATAATTACGTGAAAAGTATGAAAAGTATGAAAAGTATTTCTTTAATGTAATATCGCGAACTGTATGGCGGCGGCCCTTCACACGAGAAGACATGCAAAAAGTTCTGAGGCCCAGGAAGCCACTGATGCCACTTTTTCACGGCGTGTAAAGACCCATTGAGGAGAGAGGGATGTTGTGAGCGAGGAATATGTAAGTACCCATGCCTATACCGTCTTAAGGTAGCTTATATCCACTGATCGGAAATTCTCCCGGCCATTTTACGACAATACGTATGCTTTTACTGCATCTTTCTGGACTCATTAACCTTTATACTAGTCTGATTACCTTCTACTTGCAGCCATCTCGTGATTCACTGCCTAGGGGCGACTTCACAAGCAATGGCTATCATCGACACGATTACAGCTCTTCTTTCATTACAGATCATTTTAGGAACTGCTTTTTTGTTACCTGGCTCTATTGCCGCAATAGTGCTCTACAGGCTCTACTTCCACCCTCTACCCAAGTATCCAGGGCCCTTTTGGACGCGGATCTCGGCACTCCCAGCATACTACTACACTCTCAGACAGGATCGCCACATATGGTTCTGGCAGCTACAGGAGAAATATGGTGAGTAATATACATTGGTTGCAGCATATCAACATTTCGACTGCCAATACACACTCTCACAGGCCCGACATTCCGCATCACTCCTAATAGCATATTGATCAACACTCCTACTGGCCTAAAGACCATCTATAACAATAAGGCAAACGTCAAAAAGGCGGAATACTACAAAGTATACCCTCGTAATATCAATGCTACAACAACATGGAATAGCGTGGATAAGACTGTCCATGCTCGAAAGAGACGAGTTATGAACCATGCTTTCTCTGATAAGGCGCTGAGGTCCTGTGAACCTATCATTCATTCTAACATCGATCGATGGATTGACTTACTCAGTCAAGAGATCGGAGCGAGGCATTGGTCTAGCTCCTTCAACATGGCTCGATGGGCTGATCATCTTGTTTTTGATACCCTAGGCGAGTTATGTTTCGGTAAATCCTTTGGCATGAAGGAACACGACAGCGGGTTACGGCATATTCCAAAGCTCATGACTGACTTCATGGCCACTGTACATCCAGTAAGACACCGGATATCACCAGTGAGGCTACGCTAACGTGGGATGTTCAGACTGCCTACTCACCCTTTGCTCCCCTTTGGGCATGGCTTAAACCACTAGGGCTGGACTATCTTCTCGCAGCGGCCGCACCTCCAGCCCTAAGCAAGTGGCAGATGTTTGTCGAGAGATGCTTCACTGAGAGGGTTCAAATCGAGGAAGGGGCATGGGGAGGATCAAAACCTGGTCCTGAAAGCCGAAAGGATTTCTTCCACTATCTCTCTCACGCCATTGACACTGATACTGGAAGGGGATATAGCAACGATGAACTATTTGGTGAGAGTGAGTCTCTTATTATCGCTGGCTCTGACACGTCTGCCATAAGTCTCGCTGCTTCTTTCTTCTACCTTGTGCGATTCCCCCATGCGCAAGAAAAGCTTGCTAGGGAGGTGAAATCTGCCTTCCCCAGTGCGAGCGACATAAAAGGTGGCCCAGCTCTCCATTCCTGCCAATATCTTCGAGCGTTTATTGACGAGACAATGCGCATGAGCTCTCCTGTTCCAGCGGATCTTGCCCGAGAGGTCCAATCAGGTGGTATTGTTATCGATGGGCAGTATATCTCGGAGGGCATGAGAATCAGCACCGCGACCTACTGTATGCATCACAATCCTGATATCTATCCTGAACCATTCGATTTTCGTCCCGAACGGTGGATTGTCGATAAGAAAGATGGCTGTGGTGTTTCTCCTGAGAGTGTCTCTTTAGCTGAAAGTGCGTTTATGCCTTTCTCTACAGGTCCTCGGGGTTGTGTGGGAAAGAATTTGGCTTATCTTGAGATGAGTCTGACATTGGCAAAGATTATCTACAACTTTGAAATCCGGCGTGATCACAGCAGTGACCTGGGAGGGGGGAGCCCTGATGCTGTTAAAGGTTGTCGTGTCGTTGATCAGTTCCAGTTGCGAGATATCTTTGTTGCGATCAGAGACGGGCCCATGGTACAGCTCGCCAAACGAACCCATTAAGATTGAATATTCACTGTTCGGCTAAAAGCAACTCCCTTTTAATCACTGTTATCGTCATCCGATTAAGGCATAATAATCGAGATTATTTGCGGCCTGTATTAGACCTTCTGTTACGATTGGCGGGATAAAAGAACCTATGACCAAAGTCGTTCAAATTTGTCCTTTCTGTTTAAAAGCTTTGTAACTCATTTAACGAAGCTTTCTTTAATTGAAAGCTTAGTCCTGAATACGACTGAATCTCCATCAGGCAACTTTTCCTGTCGTATGGCCGCGGATGGGGGTCTACTCCCAAATGCAGGGGCAAAGCTAAGCTTTATCTCTTTTAATTTGAGGCATGTACTTGCCCGGACATAGAACTCTGCGTACTAGCTTTGCGTTGCCAATTCGGTGCTCAAAACGGCGATAACCTTACCTGGTCTGCTCGCCGTCTTTCAGGGAGAGGAGACTTAAGGGCGAGAGTATATCGGTAAATGATGATGCATGTTTAAGTAGCTTGGCCTCTTGATGGGGTCTGCGGGTTTCAAAGCCCGCCGGATGTGATGCTATGCGCAGACGCTCAATCTCATCGAGTGTGCTTTCTATTTGGCAAAGGCGCCAATCTTTCGCGCTAGAGTGTGATGTCAACGGCGTGCGCGGTTTGTTCAGCTGCACCTGGATCATTGGCGCATAAAAGGACCTGTTGGGAAGCTCCATAATGTTTTCAAGTTAATCCATCCATCGCTGTAACGGAGCGAATATTCCAAGCTAATTGCTAAAGAGCAAGATCACGAAGAATGTCGGCTCTGCGTGGCATCCGCGTCCAAGCTCGAAGTTGTCATGAATAATAAACACGGCGAAACTCCGCTCTCATGATGAACGAGACGACTTTGCCAAAACAGTAAGATCTATATTTGCAACTCAATAAGAGGAAGTCGGCGGGAGACCGATCGCGGCCGAGGACATGTTATCCATCGAAGACTGGCCGGATCTTGGCGAAGTCAACCAGGCTTTTGAACTGATATTCTTGAGACGATGCGGGCGCAAGGCTGGGATAAAAGTGACAGCCATGAACGCCTGTAAGGTTCTGATAGGATTGGGATATCTGTTGGAACATTTTGAGGACTGGATGACGTTCTATGCTGAGGTTACGACGCAGATGATGGTGGACACTCAAGTGGATGCTGCACAGAAGATTGTGACGGCATTAGAAGATTTCCGAGAGTCCAACGGTAAGCCAAGTCGTGTTTATCGTCTCCCTGCCCGCATCGAGGAGGATCAGGTTTACGCGCTATTATTGCCGAGTTAACCTCGAGATTCAAAGAACCTGCCTTACCGTTGCATTCTCGGACTGATTATTCCACGGCAGAGGAAAAATCAGCTGCTGAAAGGCCGTAAAAGAGGGGACTGGGGTGTCTGAGGAGCTACTCGCTCGGGTTCGTGATGGAAAGGCTGTGATGATGAGTCACTGCGCCCGTTAGTACGACGCAAACTAGGGACTGCACGACGAAACAAAGAGGCAAGTCTCTGAAAGAATATGCGGCTTTTAATCATATGAGCTTGGAAACTACATCAATCAACTCAGAATAACGAAATCTACTGAAAATGACATAGGCGTCGCTCCTGAGATGGTTTGGAAGGAGATATCGATACCCCAGAGGTTTTTGGCTAAACCGATGCGAAACGCGTGGAAAGCACAAAGAACGTCACATAGCGTCGGAGGATTAACTCGACGATGTTTGTATCCAATTCCATCTGAAGATTCACTGGTAAAGATTCAGTTACAATCGCGATCTATTTTTTAATGTTTTCTCAGAATGGCCAGTTTCAGGGGGTAGCCGACTGCCCCATAGCCGACATTAGGAGCGAAGAAGATGGTTGCCGTAGATCTGTAGCACTATTGTTTTCTTAAGTTCCACAAGCAGTAATTATTCCCCAAACAGAGATATAAGAATTAAATACATAGCGGCTTTAAAATGCCCTATGTACTAAATCACAAAAGCTTTAACACTAATTTCATGTGGACCTTATGTTCAATAGACCATTTTCTTAGTAAATCCATATCCTGTACCGAATAAGTAATATGATTTTCACGACACGTTTTACCGCTATCCTCATTGATCGCACAGATATAGGTACCACACCGCGCTTCAAAATGACCGATAATTTTTTTATTCCACTCGCCCCATTGATAGAGGTACGTATTAAAGGCTTCTTTGTAATGAGTCTCTAACTTAGGGCTTGGACATTGCTTCGGCCCTGTATCAGGCTTTGGTATCTCAGGGGCCTTTGGTATTTCCGGGAGCTTTAGAGGACGAATTTTTGATATATCCATTGAAGTATAAAAAGCCATTGACTTCTGCAGGGAGAAGGGGGCGCAAATGCATGGTATTTAAGCTCAGATTTATAACCATATATATAGGATGCTTAAGTATAAATTCACTTATATTGCGAATTATGTCACTATCCTTGAGGTTGCTCTGTCCCTGCAGTCAGAACAGAAATCCAAGTTTATACTAAATTCCAGCCCAAGTCAATCCTCTTTAATAAGACTATTAAGCTACTAAAGTTGTTTATCAGAAATATAATCTAGCGTAGGTACCATAGAGCCACTAAATATATTTTAAACTTCTACTTTATAGTGTAGATCAGACTGTTCCTGAACTCAGTCCCAGATAGAATACCTTTGTCTATTTATCGGTGCTCTGTCGGTCTTTCCTCAGGCCATGCACCTGCAGTATCGGTTCAGTGGTGTTTACTGAGATTTTGAATGGAACCTTTGAGATAAGTATGAGGGTAGACGGGATGAGAAACAGAAGTGATAATAGAGATAGGATAACTATAGAATATCTCCATAATTATATGAAACTAAGGTCTTTCTCCTCCACAGCCCATGACTAATATATATTCATTAACAAGTAAAACTGGACTATTAAATAAATGTTTCCAGTTTTCTTCAATTATAACAAGTTTTAAGACCGGAAAAATAACTTAAACAGATATATATAAATGGATAGTTTCGCCTATTTAAACTCTTTACAAACCATTCTCCGAACGCTCAAAATAGGCAGAGATAGCAGATAAACAAATTTAATAGTGGCTGTCACCTAACATATATGGCTAACGAGACGTTGTGGCCTGTATTATCAATGGCCGATTACTTACACTGATCTGTTGCCCATAGAAGATAATTTTCAGCAGAAGATCTGACATAATGACTCGGGCAAGGGAAAGCCTAAATTGGATAAGTCAGCCTGAGAATCGAATTATGGAAAGACTAACGAGGCTAGAGCGGTTGGCCAAGTGGACTTATCGGTCGCATAATCTTATGTGATATTTGGCAGTGTTGTTATGGCGATACCCTTGATGTCACGCCTAGAATTTCATAAGAACCCGTTTACAGTCGCAACTCATTGTCTCCAGTATGTGAGAGTCGAGCCCCAGCAGCAAAATCGTGAGTGTCACCGGTATGGGGATCAAGTAGGGTAGAATGAGTTTTAGAAGCAAGTGCAACGCCAGAGTAATCCAACTTGAAAATGTTGGTGAGAGGCAATCTGTTAATGACTGGGTCATCTCTACTTGAGTCTGAGGATAAGAACACATGCCATTGTAGGAGTCTATCAACATCTCAGGTAGATAGGCCGTTTGTATCGTGATGGCGCTGACGGTGGATTGTATTTCGAAGTGATCATCACTAGGCGGACAAAGGCTCGGATGGGCGAAGACCTTTATGAAAGGCTGTAAATCCTAAAACGGTATTAAATAACAAATCCTGTTTATAACGCTCTATATTCTGAGGCCAGTCATCTAAAAGCTCTAATAAGCCGCACATAGAGCGATCTACTTCTGAGCAGGCGACTAGTTTATGTTTCACGTAGCCTACCCTTGTATAGTGTGAAATGAAGAAGATTGCGGCAATTGTCCTTAGTTGGGAGGCCTTTTGTATTCACTAATGTTCTAGCTTTGAGGGCAGATAAATCCAAATGTTCGAGAGGAGACTAGAGATTATATCAATAAGGATCACAATATGATTACTTTTCAGCCACTTTATGAGCCTTAGTGTACCATTTAGCCGGATATGACTAAAAATATTCCGAGGGTGAAACGCAATGAGCCTAACTATTCTTCTGAAGGCTGGTGTTGTGACGAGATGTCGGCCCTCAGACGCAATCTAAGCTCTCACTGTTTAAGCACTCAATTACAAGCCTATACTGCAAATAACGCCATGTCGAACCAATTGATACACCACGAAAACAATATGAGGTAAGCCTAGATTATGACTCTTTGGCCGGCCTTGAACCCATATAGGATGATCCAATCCCGCTGCCAACTCCACAAAAACCCCAGATATTCAAAATGGCGGCGACAAAAGGGCTTCTAAGAAAGAATACAAATTCCCTCAGGCCGGCAAGAAGATCAATAAGGCGCCTAGTCAGGTCCTACATGTTTACGTTTTCGGTGAGGGATCCTCTGGTGAGCTTGGCCTCGGCAGCAGGCGCGTTGCCAACAAGAAACCCATTGATGTCAAGCGGCCTCGGCTGAATGATAATCTCTCCGCAAGCAAAGCCAGCCTCGTTCAGTTATCTTGCGGAGGGATGCATGTTGTCGCGTTGACAAACGATAACAGGATCATGACAGGGGGTGTCAACGATCAGGGCGCTCTCGGCAGAGACACCAGCTGGGAAGGTGGCATTCGTGACATGGATAAGTCGGAAGACTCATACTCGGACGACGAGGATGATACTGGCATCAATCCGAAGGAGAGTACACCAACTCCCGTCTCGAACGAACACTTTGCCCGCGGCACTAGGTTTGTCCAGGTTGTTGCTAGTGACAGCGCCACTTTCGCCCTTACTGAGGACGGTCGGATCTACGGCTGGGGAACATTCCGATCCAGTGAGGGTATTCTCGGCTTTTCAGAGACCGCCAGTATCCAGACTACACCTCTCATGTTGCGCAACCCCCAAAAAATCAAGGCTCTCGCTGCCGGCTCCAACCACATTCTCGCTCTTGACGTCAACGGTAAAGTTTTCGCTTGGGGCTGTGGTCAGCAGAATCAACTTGGTCGACGCATCATTGACCGCCACAAGATGTCCTGTCTCATCCCCCGAGGTGTTTTTCTGCCACGCGGCAAAATTGCGAAGATCGCTTGCGGTTCGTACCACAGCTTTGCCCTTGACACGGACGGCCAGGTTTATGGTTGGGGTCTAAATAACTTCGGTCAGGTCGGTGTCGGATCTCACGCTGGTGAGGACGATGCTGCCATTATTCGACCTACTAAGGTTTCCTACCTTAATCATAACTAGATCACCGACGTTGATGGTGGCGGGCACCACTCTCTCGCTTGCTCCGTCGAGGGTGAAATCTTGACTTGGGGCCGCGTCGATGGATACCAAGTTGGCTTCGAGTTTGACAAACTTTCTGAGGCCAACACCGTCTTCGACGATCGAGGCAATCCTCGTATCCTCTTCAGACCTACTGTTCAACTTTGTAAGTTCTCGGCTTACATTTGACTTGTTTGTCATGTATACTAACGCAGATCACAACAGACCCCAAGAACATCGTCGCTGTCACTGCTGGTACTGACAACAGCTTTGCCATCGCCTCTAGCGGAAAGGTCTTCTCTTGGGGCTTTTCTGGAAACTACCAGACTGGTCAAGGCACGATCGACGACATACACACTCCTACTTTGATCGATAACACCGCAATCCGTGGCAAGCAGATTATTGAAGCTGGCGCCGGTGGTCAATACTCTGCTCTTTTCAGCCTCGCTGAAGATACTCCCTTGGACCCACCAAGCAAGTTGGTATAATACACAAATCCTGTCAAACCGATCGAAGCCACATCCTCAATGCGATTTACTGTAAATCATCGCCTCTCCAACGAAGCACAACTATCGGAGAACACGCATTAGAAGATACTATCGCGATTTCTCAGCAGTCTCTCGTAGTGTGATGTGTTCAGATAACCCTATAGTTTCCAACCTCGTCTTGGCGGAGAAGACAAAGCTATACAACAATGTAGCAGATACCCCTGCAATGGAAAAATTCAATACATAAAATTTGTTACCAAAGACATTTTAATGGTTTAGTTACCCAAAGTCTAGATGATTATGCTAGAATATGAGCTAGAACGTAACTGATAACAAAAGATGTTCTGTTACCAATCAGAAAAAACTGTAGTTGTAGATAAGGCTAAAGCCGTTTCGAAATGGAACTGTTGGTCGCCCATTCGTATTAGTGCAAAATTGTTCAATCAGCGAGACCCCCCTCTTAGTCGACTGAGTTTTTCTTAGCGTCTGCAGCGTTAATTACTAACAAGAGCAAGGGTGTCGCACCGAGCAAAGCGTGAACCCTCAAGGTCTCAGTATCACTTGGCGCCGAACAGGCAGGCCAGCCCAGTATCAATGAACTTGTCAAGGTATTAGGCGACCTTTCGTTGGTCCCATCTTGATTGCTATCGTCGGCAATGCTGCTCAGTACGTTAATGCTGTTTTTGTCGCGCTAAGGGACTAGGTGCATCTTGGTATGGGTGTTGCCATCGGTTCTTCTATCTAGGTTGCCCTTGTAGTTACTCCCTTCCTGGCCATTGTTGGCTGAATCACTGTCCATGAATGGCGCTTCATTTCCAAAATGAAGTAAGATAGAGGGACTTCTTATCGTAGCATTGTGTAAAGAAATATGTACATTTCAGACTGTCGTCTTCGCAATGTCTGGCCTCTTCGTGACATGTACCGTTCAAGATGCCAAGTGCAACTATCTCCAAGGCGCTATGCCCATCGGCCTCTACACTATCATCAGCTTAGCATTATATCCTCTTCCATCGCCCGATGGGATCTGAAAAGGCTGTCTTGAAAGAAGAAGCTAGATCCGAGTATTCAGAGCTGCAATATCGATAGAGATGGTGTGGTATGGGAAGGAGGAGGAGAGAACGCCCGAAAGGTGCCAGTGAATGATATATAGATCACCTTCGTATAGGAATTCATACCGAACTATTTTGGAAGCGAGCGACAGGTCTATGGATACTGCAGAATAATTTCTATATTGGACAACAGCCTTATTTTTAACTCTGCCATGTACCCCTGTTCCTAATCCGGCATAGCCGCTTACAGGTGTCTCGAAGGGACTTATGCTATAATATTAAGTCATGTGTTCCTTCTAAAATATCGTACCTAGGCAATCTCTTCAGATGCAAGTGTTATTGCAGCTCGCCTTTCGATCTCCCCCGTAGTATTGTTGGCCGATGTGCGACGGTCATGCCTGTAACGACACGGAGTGGTACTAACCGACAGGATACCCGACAAGTTGATACGGATAACTTGGGTGGCAAAACGATAGACAAGAGTGGAAAAGTGCGCAAGCTCCAAAGGCCAAAAAAAAAAGGGAAGGAAAGCCGATGCAAATAATGGAGAGCCTGTTGGAAACCGGGAAATGGATACTTCCATGGTAGATGCAGAATGTATTGAAGCTGGAAGTAATATTCCAACATTGACCCAGGAAGATGATCAAGCGATTGATGGCAGTCGCACGAAGACATGCGAAACCATTTATGTGAATGGTCGCAGGGGCCAAAACCCCAGTTCGCCTACGAGGGAGGCTGAAAGCATTCATGCAGCTTACAACGTTGATGCGAATCCCCTCTTGAGCGAAAATGGGATCGCGGATCCAGATCTCGATCCCGCCGCGCTGGACAATCAGGATGGAGAGTCTGGTAGCAATGGCATTGCTTCTCCTGCAGGGAGGTATGAACAGGTTGCTAACACCATGGAAGGAGTAGAGCATGGAGAAGGAGAAGCTACCTCTCTAATTTGTAGGGCCGGGTCAAACAACCTTACGAAAGGAGATAACCCAGTTCAAAACACAATTACCGGCAATGCAGAGGTGGTGGACCAGATTGAAGCCAATGAATCTACCGGGACGGGCACTGTGACAGGGAATACTAGCCTGCTCGATTCTTGCGATGAACAAAATCAACAAGAAATTGAAGTGCATCTTGAAGGTGATATCCTTGATAAAAGGAATGCAAACTGCTCGAAACAACGAGATCAGATATTTGCAGCCCAAGCCACTAATCAAGAAAGTTACATGAATCAAAGGGGATTAGGAAAAGATGGGGTCGAAGCTCATACACCATCAGGAATGAATTGGACGCATTTTGCCAGGGCGAGCAATGTTACGATGGAAGAAACTATAGATCATCTCTCCGGAAGCATGGCGGTGAACTTTTCCCCGATGAACCGGGTTGCTGACATTTCATTCGGCTCCGTGACCACTGTAGAAGGTGTGACCAATCTCTTCCCAGGTACTAATAAGATGGGAAAGAGGTTAAGGGAAATACATACCGATGTGTCAAGCCCCGAACTTAGGGCCGGAAATGAAAGCCCGACTAGAAAAAGACCCCGGGTTGAGGAAGATTTGACAAAAGAACAACCATCAGGTATGGGCGAAATTCTAAGCATTATACTGAGAGACGATGAGTTGATTATAAACTACATGCCCTAAAAACAAGAAGGGTCATAATGCTAATGTATAAGTAGAAGCAGTCAATGTTCCGACAAATTGGGGTGATCAACGAAATATAGCCGAACTTGATGGCACGGGAGCTTTATGTGGTGTAGATACCGGCACTGGCAAGGTTGAAACGGATAAACTAAAGAGTGATGTGAATGTACCGGAAGTAAGAAGCGATGGTGAGGTCTTGATGGTCTTTTCCAAAGGCAAAGCAAATAACGGGCAAAGTAATACGGAACTACATGCTACGGACACTGTGGTTGCTGGTGAATCTGCATCCCTTGAAGCTAAGATCGACAGACGAGACAGTGACAGCGATATGCGTGAGTTAGGAAGTAACCCTGAAGCGGGCGTGGCCTGTCCCGCAGAGACAGTGAATAACAGGCCAAGTGAACCAGTATTAGATGGCATGGAGAATCTCGCTGAGATGAGTCCTGGCTCCTGCGAAGTTGCAACGGGTATGCCAATCAATGATACCGATATGCAAGAGTTGAGAAGGGATAGTGAGGTGGGCAGGGCCTATCCAGAAGGAACAAATAGTAATGAGCAAAGTGGCAAGGAATTACAACATATGGAAAGTTTGGGTAGCGTGGATTATCCATCCAGCGCAACTGGGGCGAATAAGCAAAATTGCGATACGACTATGCCTGAGGTGGGGATTGAAGAAATTAGGTGTGACATTGAGGCGCACAGGGCCAGTTATGGGGGAAAAACGAATGATGAGCAAACTAACCTCGAACTCGGTGTCATGGAAGGCAGCGGTAGCGTGGAAGCCGCTTCCCTGAATGCTGATACAAAACGACAAAATAGGGACAGGTATATGCATGAGGAGCAGAGAAACGCCGACTTTAATGATGAGAAACTTGTCAGTGACGTGGACTCCGCTCTGCAAAGTCCGGCGCAGAAAAAGGACACGATTGATGTGCATATTGATGCCGCGCAAAGCTCTCACGGTACGCAAATGGAGTGCCTAAATGAGCCAGGTTCTCCACTGAAGAAAAAAGATTCTTTCACGGAATATACAGGAATAAGCCCGGATGACAACTTGCGACGTGTGGAGTTGGAGCGGTGCTTTGTGGAAAAGCTGGAAATGAAGAATTTCCATATTCTTATTGATATGATCGATAGTCTTTCTAGTGGTAAGGCTGACCTATATTACCTCCTTGCGTTCAAAATGGTCTTGCTCATCTTCCCCAACAGATCATGGGATCATGTTCGAGATAGACTACCTGCTATGATGGGCTACGCGACTGAGAATATCAAGACAGGTTTAAAGAAATGGGTCACAGATGAAGTCTATACAGAATATCCATCTGATAAAGGAGTTGATGAGCGCATTATATGCTGGAACCAAAGGCTGGAACTTTACAAGGGTATCGAGTATGGAAGTAGTAAATTACTTGACCCCATATTTCCAAGCGTCAGTACATGTGTGGGAAATGGGCAGATGGGACGCTCGCCTCTTCAGGCAGAAATCCAAGAGAGAACTCGAGAGCCAGATCATTGCCAAATGTTCCAGGATTACTTTTCAGATTACGAATCAAGGGCAGCTTTGGTATTCCAAAGTCCACAGCTTCGACTCGACGAGAACCGGTTCGTGATTTCTGTACTCCGGCAACTGATCTTGAGAGAACAACAAAGTTCAGAAGCTATGTTCCGGGAGCTGAAGGATATAACAAATGCTGTAGTAACTTCAAGGATGATAGGAGTCACTGAAGCTACCGCGAGACAAGACTTAGAGATGAGTCTTTTTGGATTTGATGATGAAGAAAGCACGAGAGATGATGATGAAAAGGATAGAGAAGACAAAGAACCAGTAGGTGATACAAGGAAAAAGGAAATTCTGGATGATGTGAGGGAAACAATACGACACCATGAGAAAAACGCATCCAACCTTGAAGACCAGTACAAAACGTCGAACGAAAGATTAGAGAAGTTAGAGAAAGGATTTTCCCAATTATATTCCTGCTTGTTCGGATCGGCCATCCCCTCCCATACTAATAGCGAGATAAACACTGTGTTTAGCAGTATGCAAGATAAAGTCAAAGAAAACTTGGATATGACCTCTAGTAAGGAGGAGGAAAACAATCGGCTACTGCAGCAGATTCGACACATAGAAAAGGAGAAGAAAAGGCTTGAAAATGAAAAACATCAATGGGAAGCCGAAAGAATCGAAAGAATCGAAAGCTTGTGCAAGGGCTTCGAATCCAACCTTCTCCCTGAAGATCCAGAGAGAGAAATCCAGGGCCAGAGAGTGGAAGAGAGCACACCGAACGACAGGGATATTGAGATGACTGGTGTTCCAAGTTTTGTAGATTCTGAGAAAACGTTGGATTCGATCAACATGACTCTTACAAAAGAGAATATGGAGCTAAGAGACAGTATTAACGAATTAGAGAACCTTCGAAACGGCGAAAATGAAAAGTTGAAGTGGCAGTCAAGAGAGTCAGATAAGAAGGCGGCAGCACTTACGAAAGAGATTGATAGCATGAAGATAGAATTTCGCCAGCTATATTTTAAAGCTATTGGAAAGGAACTTCCCCCGAGTTCACAAAGGCCATCTGACATCATCTGGGAGGCACTTGAGATAAAGATTAATTATCTAAAGTCAGAAAGCAGCAAGAAAGACATAAAAATACAGGAGCTTGAACAGGAGTTGAAAAAGACATTGCAAAGTGTTCATCAGGAACAGACGGACAAGAGCAACATCCAAGCACGGCTAGACATCAAGGCCCAAACCCTTTCATCCTTTGAATATAAGTTTCAGCAGACGGAAAAGGAGAAGGCATGCATTCAAGATAAAAGTGATCAATGGAAGGCACAAATAGATAAAATCGAAAACCGATGCAAAAGCTTTGAAGCCAAGCTTCTCCCCGTCGACTTAACCAGGAAAGTCGGATATTTTAGAGTAAAAAGCAGCACGCTGAATGATGGAAGAAATCACCCAGATGGTAGTGATGGACTTGCAAGGAATTCAATACCAAAACTGAAAGAAGAGCTTGCGGCTGTTAAACTTAGTGTCAAGAACAAGGAGGAAAGTCGGTCAGCGTTGGAGGAGGAGAAGACTAATTTGTTGAAGACGATCACAAATTTTGAGGAAAGCATTAAAACGGAAAGGGATAAGCACAAAACCGCATGTGGCAAGATAAAGGAGTTGGAAGCACAGCTTCACATTCAGGGCATGAATCAGCAAGAGGCCGTTAGGATGCAAACACAAATCGTGCAACTGGAACAAGAAATCAAGAGGACTCAACAAAAAGAACAAGATTACAAGGACATAGTAGATCAATACAAGGATCAAATAAATGTTATCAATAGCTGGATAAAAACGAGGACGGAGCAAATAACAAAAGTTGAACAATTTCTCAAGGATGCAGAGACAGAAGTTCAAGAACAAAAGCAAGCTTTTGTTAAAGTCAGGCAGGAGCTTGAGGCTGCACAAGCTGACGCCAGTAACAAAGAAGAGAATTTCAGATCAGCAGAGCAGGAGACAATTCGTTTGAAAGAGACACTGGGAGAGATGGAACAAACCATGGGTAGAAATAATAAAGAAAGGGGTGATTTAACGGAGCAGCTTCAAGGCGCACAAAGAGAAATCAGGAACTTGGCCACCACGCTGGCAACAGTGGAATTAGAGCTCGACAGAGAACGTACAACGAGTGCCTCTGACATAGAGGACCTTTCAATGAAGATTGAAAGACTAGAAAAGACCAAACAGGAATATGAGGTTAGTATAGACGCATCAGAGAATCTGCACAGGCGTCTCCGAGAGATGGAGGAGGAGGAGCGGACCAAGTCCATGAACGTCCAAGATGCCATAAAAAGGAAAGACGAAACTATCAGCCGACTCGGAAAAGACATTGAAAACATTAAAGAAGGCCACATAAGCGAAATCAATTGTCTTACAGAAGAGATTCGCAAATTAAATAACCAGCTTGCGCAAGAGAAAAAGGCAAACAGTACATTAACTAGTAAGCTATTGTGTCCGTTGAAAATGCCAATCATAGGATGAGACTGACAAGAGTAGACGTCAACGATCGGTCGTATGCAACTTCAGAACTGCTTGAAGTGGCGGTTGAAAAGCTTGAAAGATGGAAGGAGTCCAGCGATGAGTTTGTTGAATCACAGAAAAGAGTAGACCATGTGTTCTCTACTATAGAGAGCCTACCATCAAGGCTTGAGCAAGTACTGGCGACACATCAGCCAGGCGCCTCGGCTGACTCCGTCGCCCAGGTAGGTCACGATGGAATCTTGACCAGATTGGAGATCAACGTCAAGGATCTCAAGCACGCTGTCGATAGACAACTTATAAGCAGCCAGGACAATGTTGATCGCAACGGGATTTCCAACAGCGTCGAAGAAATGAATAATTTGATGGCTCGTGTTAACCAGCAAAGGGAAGAGCTAAGCAAGGAACTCAGTCGCTTGACAGAGCAAACGAGTCAACTCAACAGCGGCATTAAGGACAAAGATAAACAATACAGCGAGGCAGTCAATACGTTGCTGACTTATAAAAACAAATGCGAATCGGATTTCGAAAGGCTAAACGAAAGAATACCTGTGTTAGAAATAAGCCAGCTGACGGAGCAGATCCACGAGCTCCAAGAGCATATTCGAGCAGTTGGCCCACAGCTTAAAGACGAAAACCAAGACCTGGCCACATTGAGGAAGGATATTTGTAGTACAATAGCCCAAACCATGACTTGTAAAGGAGAGACGAAACATAGGGACATTATCATAGAGAGGCTGCCTTCTGACATACAGGCTATCAAGTCAAAGCTCATCGACATGGAGAAAGGAATGGTACAACAGCAGATCGCCTACGATGAATGGAGGAAGGCTTCATACTACACCTCTACGAGAAACACACAACGAGACGAGAGTAATGGCGTCCCCAAGCTAGAAGGTCAAATAAACGACCTTAATCATGTTATTTCGCAACTGCGTGAGAAAGACAGACTCATGAACGAGGCACAGAAGCTCCAGAATAGTACAACAGAAAGGGACTCTAAGCTCAACGGTCTGAAGGACACGATGGACTGGCTCGTCGAGGAGGTGAGGAAGCTTCAAAAACGCATCAGAGATTCAGAGGCCGAAGCTCAAGAACGACAGTACGATATGGCCAAGTTTCTTCGGCTGAGCAGCAATGCCTGGATCAGTCAGCAGCCTACATCAGGTGCTGTCTCCACTGGAAATGACAATCACCATGACGAGCTGGACGGCTTACGTGAAGAGATCAGTCAGGTTGAGAAGAACATCATGTATTTCACGAGCACCTTTCCGTCGCCATCTGGACAACCATTTTCTACAGTGATGGAAGAACAGTTCCTAAGCAAGGTACCAGTTACGGAGAGGCTCAAAGTGCTTATCGAACGTGTACGGCATAGGATTGATGACTTGCAATCATCGCTCGAACAAGCTAAGCTCAACTATGAGAGTGCAATGCGCCAAGAACGGACCCGGCCTACAATTGTATCAGAGGCGAACGGAGTAGCCACTCCAGTGTCGGAACTGAGCATGGAGTTCTTGACCCCAACAGGCCAAGAATCTGGGACAATCCAGAGTCCAACTGCCCAACGTCAACCAAGATATACTCATGGCAAACATAACGCTGATCCTACACACGGGGGTGGCCTACCAGACGGTAACCCTATTTTGGGCCCAAGACCCTCTGTTAAAGTGGCCTTTACCCAAACAGGGATCCAAGAAGCTTCCAAATCATCAACAGCAGAAGGCCATGAAGCGGCCCATGCAAGTACTACCAAAACCATGGGTTCGAGGCAAGTCGAAGAAGACCAAGCGCTTGGTGGTGACAGCGTTCGTGCAGACCTCGAGCGCCTCAGAGCAAGTTTAATCTTTCATCTTTGCACGATGCTACTGTCTAGGGAGAGATCAGTAAATGTTGAAGGGTTACGAGAAGGCAGCCGGATCTTTTCCCGAAGAACCATTGGTAAAGGCAACCTGGAGTTGCTGGAAAAAGTTATTGAAGGCTATTCTAGGCAGTCTATGAAGAGCCGTGGGGCTAATAAAGAGCTCAGAAAGATTACATACAAGGGCAGAAAGGCTTTTCCTGATCCATTATTGAAAACATATACGACTATATTCAAAACTCTCCTTACTCTTACACAGAATTTAGACATCAATGACCCAATAATCGATAGCAGGAGGATCAAGGGTCTAGAAGCCGCACGCCTAGACAAAGGTACAAAGATACAACGAAGGACAGGAAAACCCTAAAGGAAATGTTTGACCCCAGCACAACCAGCGAAGACTGCATAATGACTGGAAGGCCAATGTTGAAACAAGGTCGCGATGGCAATCGAAGCAATGCAGTGTGTAAATGCTTCAGGAGTTGGAATGGCAACCAAAGCCCCTTGGAAGCTACCACCATGGGTTACGAGGACATCTGTAAGAACCCCTACTGACTAAGATATCAGCTGTGCTCTAGAGACAGGAGAATGGCCTCCAGGATGGTCTTGTTGAAAGTGTAGATCAACGACTTGCCTCGTGGATGGCCTTGGTTCCCAGAGGCTTAGACTTTGATCAATTTGACTTGCAATCAATTGCTGATAACATTTATATCACTTCAAGAGTTCCTTCATGGAGGAAAAGCTGCCGTAGTTGAGCAGCCGAATATAGTAAGAGTCTCGGCGGGGTACGGCTGCAAGCTGGCATAAAGAAGGTGCAATGTCAACTGTACTACAGATTCCTAAGATATTTCTCTTCTCTACATACAAGACAGCTTCTAGATATAGTTAGGTACCGGTAATTCGAAACTCGCGGTACTAATAGGCCCTATTCAGCTTTATATGTTTCAATTGAAATAAGAATACACTCATACCATACGAAGCCTCCGGGCCTCTTGCATTTACCCTCAATCCCTTCAAGGTATCCTTTGCATATCATGTCGTCCACTTCATAGTTCTGACAATACTTACTATCCTTAACGAAACCTATATTCATCCCAACGATTCTTCATAAGAACCTTTTCTGCCAGTCTGAGTAAATAACGCTGATCATCTTGAACACCAATACAATGACTCCATAACACATTTATGTTGCTTCTTTCTAAATGGTAGTACCATTATTTTCAAAGCAAGCAGGTGCTACTGCAATAGTGACAGGATGCTTTGACTTCACCATTCCCCATCCCGCAGCAGAGGCTGGGGAAGTCCCCGGACCATACAACCAGAGACATAATCGTTATCTGCGGATTGTCAAGAAGTCTGTATGGTGACATTGGATCACTGTGACGTGTATTCTGGTTCATCCCTGGGTTCAATACTTAAAACTACTACATGGTCATGTCTAGAAGGGCCGTCAAATCGAATGTGCCACCGGGGCGAGGTGTACTCAGCGTAGTCATAAATCTCCATGACTATTTAAGCTTAATAGTAGATAGACTAATAGCTAGATTAAGAAATTCACCCTCGTAAAAAAATGACAGTTGAGGTTTATGAATTAAACTTCCACGTGAACATGAAATAGTAGATGCAAGGCTTTTCAATTGATACATTTAGCATATATGGTATTACAGTCTTAGCAAAGAATAGAAAAGTCATCCAGGACTATAAGCATCAACCAGGGATGGATTTCATAGCTTATTGTACAGTATTGAGCACCTGCACCTTCCTCTTCTACAATAACTCTTGTTCTTAAAACAGAGCCCCACACGTCTAGCATAAGTAGTCAATCACACTGTGTACATTCATTTTTACCCTAAAAGCGAGCCTACTGATGTACTGAATCCATCGATGTAAGCGACAGTGCTCATGGCTCGCACTGTCAGTCTTCCCCCACTTCCCATATTTGGGCCCCAGAATTCCAGGCAGCAGCGGTACTTCAAAGTACTTCACTCGTCCAGCTAGAAATTGCTTACGCACCTACAAGCTGGCCTATTTCTGACAAAAATGGTCTTTTGAAGTACAGCCCATGTATCGAGAGAGGCCCACCCTAGACTTTACAAAGAGCTTGTTGTTTCAGAGCGGAAGGTGCGAGTGCTCGATACTGTATTATCTATCAAATATCTAGTGAGTACTGTTCGTGGTACGCTATGCTTGCATCTAGTGTAAATGACATACCAACGATTTATTTAAACGTTCCTTCTTTGTTGCTCTAAGTCTATATAGCTTTCCGGGTTACTTAGACACTCACAATGTTACTGAAAAAATGATTGAACTATTTGCTCACGTCGCTGGTGGGTTATTAGCACCTGAGCTCCATGACTGGGGTTCTCCATTTAGCCACAACCTACTGCCGGTTTCAGGTTTAGTTTGATGATTTCCTTATTTACCGGGCATGCGGGCGTCAAACCGTAAAAGGTAGCGTAACTTGACCTGGGCGGGATCATAGCAAGTGTATTTATTGTATTGGGAGTCTGCTGTAGGGAAATTTGTCATCGGTTTAAGCGTGGGGTGTGGCTGTCGAAGTTGAGCATTTGAACAAGAGCAAAAGAACATAAGGCCGATATGGCTATAATGAGGGTAACTTACCATGTTGACCCCTTTGAGAGTCTTATGAACCTTTTCTGCGTCAATCCACTTACTTGGTCCCACTTTACCTCGGATGCAGTTCTCTTCGGGAAGAGCGGCTTCACAAAGAAGAAGCAAAGCATCGCTCTTAGTGTTGCAGTCCTGGGCCGCCACGGACGATATATCGGTGAGGTCAATGCCCTTGGCGAACAGAGAACCAGCCAAGGGACCTTTAGGTGGTGGAATCTGAAGACCATGGCTTAGAATACTACAGTAGTTTACGGCTCGCGAGCCGTGCCAGAGAAGATAACGTTTGGAGTTCTTGTCACGATAATACGGTGATGGTTCTTCTTGAAGATTAATGCGAAATATATCCTTTACTCCATAGCTGTCAAAGGCTCTATGATTGTTAAGATATTGGTTGACAGTCTGGAATTCAACGCTCTCTTGACTCAAAGCAGTCATCTCTTGGAACTGACGATTGAAAAGCTGCACCTCTTTTCCAGAGTTGCCGGCAGTCTTCATAATTTCGTATGCATTCTTTAATTGCCATAGGCCCTGGAGCTGTTTGGCACTTCTTTTCCATGTAGACAAATCTTGAATATGAATTCCATCTGCGTTCGGATGAATTTCATGGCCCTTATCGGTTTTGGCTTTCGTTCGATTCTTATTACTCCTTCTGGCCAGGGCAGCCTCTTTTGCGAGAGTCTTAAATTGCCGTTCGATATCATAATTTTTGAGCCTATCCAGGCCATATTTATAACCTAAGGCGTCCTTTGCCGTGTTGAAGCCTTCCTCATTGAAAATGAGTTGCATCAATTCCTGAAGAGGCTCTATACCATTGCCAAAAGCATATTTGCCATCTTGGGCTTTATCGTTGCGATTTTCCCAGTCTAGACCTGTCTTGTCTTTGAACGTATCCCGGAACTTGTTTACAGCGTCATTCACTGATCCATCACCAAGGGATCTCTCTGCCCATATTTTCCCATTGCGACCAAACCTGGTTAATGTTTGGAATTTCGAGACACCAGAATCCTTTACGACTTCAATATCGTAAAAGTAGGATGATTTCTTCAATTTTGCTTTGTAGGCAAGCTCAGAGTCGTGAGGAATATCAAGGGAGTATTTTTCAGGTGTGTTTTTAAAATCTTTCTTGCTGTCCTCTTCCGCATTGGGCTTTGCTTTGGTGTTGAACTTAGGGGGCCTTCCTCCAACCCCGGTATTAGGCTGTGGCGTTTCAACTTCGGATCTTACGCGCTTGCCCTGCATATTTTCTGGACCCTCAGCTTTTCTATCTGTACTACCAAGAGGAGAACAGTGACGAGCCTTTTTATCTAAGTTGACTCCATTATCAGAGATGATTTTGAGAAGAAAATCTGGATCAACAATCTGAGGGCCATTATCCTGGGCTTTGCGGATCTCGTTTTTCTCAGACGAACTTGCTTGACTACTGATAATGTGAGTGGTGCTTTTATCGATTTTGTCTCTATAAGACCCTCCATACATGACTATGAAACCCTTGACTAGCCTCTCAAGAGCGTTCTTGGTCACCACAATATGATAATCTTTCAGACGCTGTACGTTAGGGCTCCGTGTGGCAGCTCTTGTCATCCTCATGCTGAGAGATATTGATGACTCAAAGTAGTCTAAGAGTGTAGAGCGACTGGTTACTACGCGGAGCAGGCTCAATATATCGCAATATTGGCTATCGCAAAAGGACCTTAAAATAGGCATCTTCCTTCCTCGTGATCATGGACGTATATATAGCGCGCACAATAGCTATTGTTAAGTCATGTCAGAACTACCACATGGCCCTAGAACATATTAGAGTCCCTCTCCGAAACTATATCGATCACAGCAACTATGAAAAACCCCTGTACTACATGTGTCACTCCTCAACACCAAGAGTACCTAAGGGAAATTTTGCCACCACAACCTAACATATGTTCAAACAGTTTCACCTTCCCCCACAACGTGCATTGGTTATGTTCAGAAGACTTGAATTGGGCGAACCTTTGAAGTTTCTATACATCCGATATTGTGGGACCTAAAGACGACCTCGTTGCAGCATCATCAGCCATGAAGGATATGGTCTTTGCCCATATCATGTCAAATAAGGCCAAGGCTTCTAAGGTCAAATGCGTTACAGTGTCTCATTGACTCCAGCCACAGTGGCATTCACTATCAGGTTGAATAATTTCAAGGTACCATGCTAGCCTACTTGACAATACCCTGTTCCTGAGGTTTCATGTTTAGTAGTTTTTGATGACCACCTATCACCTAGTAGTCCTTATTACCTCTCCCTGTTTTAAAAAGGAATTAGAGTTCGCTTGGTTAGATAGCTTGCTGAGAGGTTTTACAGGGCGACAGGAATTATTGATCGACTTGCCATTAAGTATTCTAGAGCTTAACCCTGTTGACTTTATGCTAATCTCAGTAAGGCACGCAATGGCAATTGGACACCGATGTGCACATGTTTCCGGTCTTCTTCCGAATATTCCAGATAGTGACTGTCGGATGTGATAGCATCATACCCACACAACCCCAGCTAATTACAATCAAATATATTCACCCACGGCCCTCGCGACAGAGGTTTACCAAAGGTCTATGGCTGTGGCCTTTGGTGATTAAATTCCCTCCTTGGTGTATTATTTAATGCAAGTTCGCCTGCAAACATAGCACTGTAAGACTCTTATCTTAGGAAGATCAGCCATACTTCTGCTCAAGTTTTCATCTACGTTAGCCAATATGTTATATCTGCAAGCCTTAGTGGAAACTATTTGAAACATATCCAGGTCCGCCAAGATCCTCCTCTTCAAAATTTAGGTTATGCAGTGTGTGACGCATAGTCGTAGTCGGTTATATAGATTGAATTCTCTTTTCTCATCCTATGTATATCACCAACTCATAAGGATGGCATTTGTGCGCATATTCTCGGGTACTATACCGTACATATACCAGGGATCTCTCTGAACGTAAATATTGTGTTATAGAGATTGAAGTTGATTGTCTCTTCTTGGAAGTCACTGATTCACACCGCACGGACGTTATCGACGGGGTGTATGGCTTACAAAGTAGTCCAAACCTATTATCACAGTATTCCTGTACGCCCTGCTAGCAGCTTACGTGCATGTTGAAACAGCATAATGTAACTTCAAAGCAAATTGCCATCAATTCATTCCTTATTACGCCCAGCTGCTAGTCTTCCTCACAACGTTCAGAAATAGACACTTCAGTACTGATTTGAAAATGCCTGGAATCAGGCCTCAGGATCTCACGGCTTCCGGCCTAATTAAAATGGCTGAGATGCCTAATCCAGCTGTTCAACCATAAAAGGAAAATACTAGAATACCTTGAGTACAGTATAGTGCATTGGCATTTTCGTCTGTGCGATAACATTGTCTTTTGCTTGAAAGATAATGGGGCTTTGGGGTACTTACACGCACTTGTTAGACAGAAATATACCTTATATAAGTGCACTCGGTCATTGCATAGTTGTACCGGAGATAGATAAAAACAAAACACTCCTACATATAAGCTAATATACGAAGTTACCATGTGACTATGGGGACAGCAGTAGGGCTGTTGTCGTTGCAACTCTCTTCATCACAGAGAGCTGCTACAGAAGAATTTCGACATCTCAAGTCACACAGCGCAGTATTTAGCCTTTATGGCTCCAGAAAAGCGCATAATCTCTTTTCAGAGAAACCCACTAGCAAGCGGGACAGGCGGGTTGCACTTCTAGGGCTCCGTGGCCACGTGGAAAACAAGACGGAACATCCAATAAACAGATCTCTGCGTCAAGCTCGAGGCCCAAATACTCGAAGGAGCCTACAGTAGTGGAACATATTTCAGGTCCTTTGGCGGGTTCACACTGTTGGAGACAGGCTGTGGTGATAGAGGCTAGTCATGGCTAGCAGCGATCAGATCGAATGCTTCCCTTTACTAACCTGGTTACCCTAGAGGCTTGGGCAGAAGGCTTATACCTCGGGGAAAGACTATTTACAAAAATGAGAACTGAAAAAAGAAAAGAAAGCAAGGGATAATAAGCCGCCTTCTTTATTATCCATAGTAGCATCTTAAATTTAATTTTTGTGACTTGAAACTACTCCCATAGCTCTTTACTATTGTACAACCAGTCGTCTAAGCTCGGTGTTTGTTGCTTCAAGGTCCATTTTCCACACAAACACACCTCAAAGAGTCGAGCAAGTAAGATTTGTGTTAGCATAATCGAAAGCATCCAGATACCCTACCAACTGGACCACAAAGGCACATACCACCAGGATGTGAAAGATCGAATGGGAGCTACATAGGTCAAATTTGCCAGGATATAGACTTTCAGGGAACCTAGTCTTCAGAACCGCTTTGTTAGCGCCGACTTTTCTCTTCTCGGTGAAATTGGGAGACTTACTACGTAAAAGAAAGTCCCAAATAAAAGGCAGCCTGCTTTCGCTAGAGTATAGGGAAAGGCTTTGTTCATCATCTGCGACATACCAAACACATCGATTCCATGGATCAAAGGCAGAACACCGGTCAAGCCAGTCGCCACAAGCATAAATGTTCGGAAGAGGCGATACTTTGGGCCCCGGAACTCCGAATGCATTATTGCGAATATGGCTAAAGCCCCGAAAGCTCCACTCTATGGACCGAGAAAAGAAGGGTGTTAGGTTCCAGTACCAGGCATTATACGGGGAAAATAAAGCTTTGCGCGGAAGATTTACTCACCATAGACCAGTAGGTATTGCGGAGCAGAGGCTCACACCAGAAAACGATGTATATCCCCAACATAAGGTCACCCAGTACAAAGATCACTACACCCAGCATGTCCAGTTGCAAGCATAACTGCCCCACGCGTTTGGAATGATTCATTAAAGTGTGATATATCGTTGACAACGACAGGCACGCGACGACTGTCAACATGAAGACAGAAACAGGAGTAAAATCGGCGCCAGTGACCCCGGAGTATCTGCTGGCAAGGTACTGCTGGCCGAGCAAGGAAGAGACGGCCGGGATGAGGTGAGAATAGATGTTAACAGACTCGTTGTGGATATGCAATAAACTGCACAAAGAAGCTTGAAACGAGCCTGAGATTTCTCTATAGCCGTATAGAATCCACTCATTGGCCTCATGTCGAAACCAGTCGGGCATCTGGTCAAGAGATAGAAGAACCGGGCCTGCGGTGTCGTTGATTGGTTCCATTCTATTCTTTTTGTGCGACCCAGGCGTTTGCAGGGGCGGAACTCGAAATCGGAGGTTGAATGCCATCTGTTGCTCTACCTGATGATGATGTAAGGTAGGAAGGCCAGAACCAAAGGTGAGTAGACACCCAAGATGAGTAAAGAGGGAATTTTCCTCCTGCTTTATCTCTTGCGCTGCTATCCCTTTTATAGGTGGTTCTTGGTAAGCCACAACTGCCCGCATATGTCCATGGCGTGATGCAGCCCTGGAGGCTTATATGTGCAACTGGCCAAGCCAGGAACGAGCCAGAATCAGCCACGTCGGCATGTTCTAGCCACGCATGCAGCAATAAGTCTCGCGTTTACGAAATCCTCTTATTATGTACTGGATAAATCGCTATGAGTGACGCTACATCATTCCATTTACTACGCTTTTCACCCTGAGCATCATGCAATCGTTCTTTTCAAGGTACAAGATTTCTACGTAAGAGAATTTGAGTGCTATGGTACAATATCGGATTGGCTTAAAAGAAGTCCGTGCTATTAGCGAATGAGAGACCAAACCGGATACCATGTTTATACGCCCTGAAGATCATAAACCAGGCAAGGCGCATCAGCATCACGATGACGACTTTTGAATCTGGATCAGGTGGCGTTATAATCAGGGGGGGCCAAAGGAACTTGTGCGCATGGTATTCATCTCTACCCATCGTTGCAGGTTGTTCTGACTTCAATAGGCCATGCATTCCTTCAAATCTTGGTTAGTAACTCATCAACTTCAGCTCCAAACATCCCTTCTTCGAAGTCCTTGATTAGCTGCCTGTACACAAGGCACCATCGAAGGATTACTACTTGCTGCTCTCTCCTTTCTCTTTCATCTACCAAGGCTTTTGTTTTCTGCTTACACCGTTCAATACACCGTTCTGCAATCTTTTGTTCTTCATGCTTATTCTCCAACATTAGATTTATGACCTCTTCCTTTGCCTTTGACCACCAGGCTTTGAGGCTTGCCTGGCTTTTTCGCGGACGCAAAGGTGTCTGGTGTTCATCTACCTGAAGCTGCTGGATAGAGTTTATAATAGTGCTAAATATACTCTTCACAGACTCCCCTTTAACCTCCGTATTACTTTCTACAAGTTTGGCTTCAAAAGTCTTTCTTTCTGCTGCTTTAGCGTGAGCCTCTGCCTCCTCCAATCTTTCTCTCAATTGTTCAATGGTTCCAAATGATAGAGACAGTTTGACGATATTAGTTAAGCCATGTTCAGTTCCATCCTCTCTGCTCTCTGGATGATTTATAGTCGATGCTGTAACCGCGTCAGGTTTGTTAGTTCTCCGAAAGCCGGTGCTGCTTTCGCCATGCCCGGTTCGACACCTCGCGGCGTCGAGGCTAAAATTGCGATTCCCACGCCTCGGCTTGGCTGATATTAATCCTTCTTCGATCTCATCAGCGTTGGGATACTTTTTCATGCGTGGTTGCCTAAATATTTGGGCTTTATTTGGACAATCCTGTATACCTCGTGGATCATTAGCTGAATTAAAAAAGTATTTCCCAAAGAGTTGGGGGCTCATCCTGAAGAAAAATGGGTTGCTTATTATCTATTGATGTTAAACAGAAAGGGCTTCATAATATAGGTGGTCCGTACTTTGTCTATATCTGCAATTAAATGATATAGAGTTCTTTTTTCAAAAGGAACAATTAAATACTAGCTAAACTAGCTTAACCCCTTATTAAATGCTATGTACTTTATATTAATATTTAAATGTTTCTATTTTAGCTAAAATATCCTATTATTAGGGCAGCCTATATATAGGAATAAGTAAACCCATTAGTCCTTTGTTTTTATTTTTTCAGTTCTTACCTTTTAGCTGTAGCTTCCAGGTTGCGAAATGTTCCACTATTACGGCCACTTGTAAGTCATCTGTCACTGCAGCCTTCCAAGACAATCCTTGTACTTTCGCTTTTGCCTCAAGCAGCTTATATTGAACGCACTAGTATGCAAGGGGGACTGTACAGGGGCTCTTCCCTCATCTCCTAGGTCGATGGTGTTGTTGAGTTGGTGTATAGTCATCGCTGTTTGCTATGTAACGAATACGATATCCTAGGTTTCTCAGCTCTTCAACCTTTAGCCGACAGTTACAATGACCTCAACGTTAACTTCCCTCGGGGACGTCTATCCACACCGGAACTTCAACACATAAGTTAAATGCTAGGCAAAGTAACTATCGTGCAAGATAAGCTTGTTGATCATACAAGTCTACGCATACGACTATTGGTGATTCAAATGAGGCATCGCTTAGCAAGGCTCAAGCGTCTAGGCTACAACAGGAGCAACTATGTTACGCAGTACTAGCAGCGTTGCTTCCTTGCACTTCCCTGTTACACAAAATATGGCCAACAATTCCCACAATAACAGATATCGCCATCATGTGTTGTTGCTTCATTGTTTTCTTTACATTAGGCCATCACGCACGCCCGGTCAGACAACTGCAGCTTGAAATCATTCAGTCAGTCTGGCTCTCTACAAGGGGCAAACCCCCGCACTCGACCAGAGAGTCACTTTCTTCACGCGAGAACTCACGAATGTTTGTCAGATCCCTTTGTATCAGGTTCTTGAAGCGACAAACAGGCCATGCATCAGGATTGCAGTTCGTAAGGGGGAGAATCTGAGCACTGATGGAGGCCCTCAAAGTTCGCCGTATTTATATTACTTTCTGTTGTATTGACATAGTTCGTTAATGATGTAACTGCATACCCAAATGCCTCTCTATACTAGCACATGTGCTACACATACACTCACTTCCGGCCGTTGCGGCATCATATCTGTCAGAGCCTCGAACAAGGAGAGCGTTTTACTGGCTTAGTGGTGACCCTTTTGATGAACTCAACTTCCACAGAACCTTCTCGGCGTAAGGAAAGAACTACAAGAAGGATGGCCTGCCAGAGATGAAGCCATGCAGCTGTCACATGAAAGAGAGGCTAACTGCAGAATTACCAGTTTCTGAGATACAGGTAACTTCTGGCCAGAGGCCGGACACAAAGCAGTAAGTACACCACTTGCGGTGCCCTCTTTATCGAACTATCTAAGCGTTTCCCGCAGACGATGGAAAACACTCTGTGCCGTTCCCTTGCGGAACCATCTGTACCACTGATCTCTAGCTTTCCTAGGTCAAGGTGGGCAATACGATAACGGCCGAGTAGTCAAAATCCTCCCAATGATGAAAATAGACAGAGTGAGAGAAAAGCAATAAAGAGAGCTGAACAGACTGAATACCTCAGCATCATTTATCAAAACGATACAGAAGTGTTCGAGTGCAAATAGACCTCGCATTGCGTTACCTACCTTTGGCCAATCACCGATTAGCACTCTCGCACTACAGTTTTCCAGATCGTAACGCACCGAGTTTGCCGTACCACACGTTGCACTCATGAACCTAGAAAGAAATTGTCGACTGAATGGCCAAGGAGGGCGGGATGACAAGAGAAGCGGCTGCATATTTTCAACCCCCCTGAGACAGAACAGCAGGATGAGGCTATTCGCATAACTTTTTCGCCAAATAGCAATTAGAAGCTTGGCAACGCAAGTCCTCCCCTTGTAGAGTTCAACTGGTGGAATCCAGGCGACATCCAAGTAGTTAGTGATCTTGTGGTTGTGATGCAGAACTAACTGATTTTGGTGTGATGGGTTAAGAACGACGGACTTGGGCCCATAGGCCTCTACGTGTATAAAAGCTACATTATCTATGTAGTCCTTCGCCACGATGCCACAAGCTCTACCAATAGATAGTTCGTCGCCGTTAGTTGCCTTCTAGTCTAGCGTGCATTAGCCGTCTTTAAGTGTGGCAATTTAACCCCAGGCGAGGTGGGCCAGAGTTCCTCGCCGACGCTATTCCAGACCCAAACCGCACCTCCTACCAGCAAGGTATGGCGCACTAGCCACTAGCCGCTTCACCAATATGACTCGAAAGGTAAAGACAGAAGCCTAAGGGTTTGCAATAAACTCTCGGCAGACCTATATCGGAATAACCCTATGACAGCTAGTTCATGACGACAAGGCCCTCTCGCCACACCGCGAGGAAGAATCACGAGATGGTCAATGAATTGTCGGATGGCAAGGTTCTCAACGAGACACATAATTTTAAGTATCAATCAACAAGGTTGAAGAAAGGGCGGTAAAGACGAGGGAAAATCCAGCTTCGGCACATGTGGTGATGGACCTGTAGGAGGCGCTAAAAATACAAAGGTTCAAAGACAAGTCAGTCGGCGAGAGATGACTCTGAGGAAGAAGTTAGATGGGCTCGTGACGTTAGGCGGAAAAGCTTATCTGGTGGTAATTCGGACTAAGTTTTCAGTCAAATAAAGCTTTGTTAAATGAGTCGCACATGATTTGAACATAAACAAGGTAGATCTAACCCGCAGAAGTTCCAGTAGGTAATAATTGTGGGCATTTTATGCAATACTCAAAGGAGGCTCTTCCTGCTAACCGGTAATTTTGACTTTACGCATATGCCCATCTGTAATACAAATGAAGCATCGCCTAGCAAGGTTTCAACGCCTATACCTAGGACGACTAACCACGTAGCACTAGCGGCGTCCCTTCCTTCACCTTCCCAATTACATTCTCTTCATGACATCACGAAGTTCATCAACAACAGAAGAGCCAGCCGAGAACTCCCATTGAGCTGCGCGCCAGATGGAGAACTGCTGTTCGTTTTCATAGTCGTAGTCCAGCATCGCGGTAAGGTTTGCTTTATCCCTTACGTATGTCTAGTTTTAGTACGCTCGGGTACAAGAGATTAAGGGGTTAAGCATTCTGTGTTTATCTTTTTATCAATATGAAAATGGCGGCAGGCTGGTCTGGCCAACGAGGAGAAATTTAGCCGATCATCAGATCACTGAAGCCAATTTCTTCGGTGTCAACATCATAAGCTTGCCCCCTCTTCGCGATGATGGGAAGCAGTATTGATGAACGGGCTCTGTTGGACACCTAAGCCAAGTCTCGGTATACTACAGAATAAAGTAAAATGATATCGCAACCAACTGCTAAAGAAATTAGACCAAGACCGATTCTTCAAATGCAGCATGTGTCATTATTCCAATACTAATGGAACACAATAGGCAGTGAAAAGAAGTGCTCAGCTGGAATCCATGGAGTATTACTGTTATAATCCTCCTTGCCATGGCTTCAATTTTGACCATGGTTCAACAGCGTTTTAACCCAAAGGGCTTCTCAGCTAAGCGATTGAATCGCGTCGCCATAACCAAGGGAAAGGCTAGGAGATGCCTGCACCGTCACCGGGACGCAGTACTTATCCCTGCCGGCTGGTGTAATATTCTGAACATTGGATTTAAACCGCCGATTATTTTGAAGTATCTCAGTACACGCAAAGACTGGATGCATTAAGCTATAGCCTAATATCACGGGCTCGAGTAAGGCGATCAAGCGGTAATCAAGTTTTATGTATAGTTGTAGCGTGAAAAGTTATCGACCTCGAGCGTGGGTTGTCGTGAGACAGGGGACTCGAGAGATAATGGCAAGCCTGCCGGTGCTTGTGTGCATTCTCGTTCGGTTAGTGATTTCTGAGAGTATTCATTGTGTTCAAGGCAGGTTTCATACTGGCGGTGGCAGGCCTCACAGGCACTTGGGAACTGGGTTCAGGGCGATATCGTCGAGTTATCCAGGAACTCGTTCAAGGGGCCGGGATCAGGTCCATAGGAAGAGCCGGCATTGAGGGAAACGTGATCCAGTAGGCACTGACTGTCTGGACTGGATCATCAAGAGGCTGCAGGATAAGAAAATCATAAAACCACCATCTAACGTGCTGAGGTACTTACCCTATGTTGTTCTTCGTAGTTGTCGGCCGAGTATTGCTGCCAGCCGCGTTTTGGTTGTCCTGAGGACATCTGTGGCCTGATCAATTCATGGTGTGAAGTCGAGAAACCTGACGCAAAATTGACGCGTGAGAGACGGAAGAATAATATCCCGCTACCTACTGCCGAATGTTACCAGCACGCCATTAGTCAACCATATGGGTCTAGCATACCTACCCTATAGTCTCCAGGATCACTTTCCTACTACCCTAGCATTAGTTTTCTCTATCCTGAGCTTATTATGCAGGTTATGAATATCTTGGATGTTGCAAGTAGTCAAGAGCCTACCAGGGGCCTTACTTCACCTGGCTTCTCCCGCTAAAGCAGCTGCGGTTCTTTTTCTCCCAAAGAATGCTAAGTCATGATTTGGAGGATGTTGACGTAGGAGGATTCATGAAGCAAGTTTTTTATGAGCATAGCTAAAAATAATTAGCAGACCCGTCACCAAGCTTACGAAGATAAGATCGCTAGTATGGAGTTTACAAACACTCATCGACTTAGATGGCGTTCGGCTCTTTCTGCTACTCGTATCTATACTACTGTTGGAACTAATCCCAAAAGAGCCCTATTACCACCAGGAATAGGACGTTAATGCGGACAATGTAGGCAAAGGAGCGTTCGAAAGGACTAGCTCCTCGAATGCCCAGTGTCAACGGGCTGCTTTGAAGAGCTTCAAAGATGGAAAAAACGGGGAACGCGTACGAAAAGTTCAACCAAAACTAAAAAGCCTCGCTGCATCGAGCCACAACAACAAAAACAACTTGCTGCGACTTGTCGAGTTTATCACGGATGATGTGAGATCAGCGAGTAGGTTAGCCCATATCTAGTTTGTTCAGAACCAGCTGCTCAGGCTACACTTTCCACGTGCCTCACCAGGGTGCTGTTTTAACAATGAGATGAAGGGCGATAATATCAACAATAGCGGTCAACGACTGTATCTTAGTAAACTCCTTCCGTTCTGTCTTCTTAAGCAGACTATCGTCGAGCCGATGAATAGCATCATGCTTGCAGAGCTTTACCTGCCGTCATACGCCTAATCCGAAATAAGTAAATGACTGTCCTAACGGCTGCCCTCGTCAGAAGATCTTCATGAGTATATTCATTCGGCGTTCTGGCGAGAGTATCTAACATTACGGTCAAAAGCAACAGGTCCTATACCCTTAATTTAATTTTCAATAGAACAGCTATAGAGGCTGATGTGCCTTGCTAACGTTGGGGCATTTCGTTAGCGCCAGCTTTACACAGCCATTTTGATACCACGCTAAAACGCGTGATAAGGTTAATCCGTACCGGTTACCCGGTTCGCAAGGCCATCACCACCTTAAGCCCTTTCAATAATCAATCACATTAGTTCATTTTGGGCATTCAGTTTTACACAGACTTAAACCTATAATTAATCTATGAATGCTTTTTGCAATTTCTTGCAATGGAAAGGAATTCATGGACGCGTAGTCGCGGTCGGGTCGCGCTGGGTATCAATACCCTCATGAACCTCAACCTAAATCGAGTCAATCGAGGCTTGTAACACGCTTATATTTCTAAATTGCCATATCGCTTTTTCGAAGGTGAAAATATCATAAATAGGTGTTAGTAAAAATATTTCTCTATGTAAGTCACATTCCTAATTATAAAAAAGTTCAAATAAAGTTCGATACTGAATCTGCTAAGGAGCGACGCTGGCCTAAAGTTGCTTACGTAAATGATGTTCAAAATCAAGATACCGTTCCAATGAAAATATTGCCTCTGAAAGACGGCGATAAAATAGAAACATACTGTAGGGTTCTGAAAGCTACCAAGGAAAAAGACAAAAAGAACGAAAGTCAATGCCAATGGCTTCGACGTATCTTTGAGTATAAGGATTATACTTGCAGTATCACGAATCACGCCTTTGGAATTATAAAAGATCAGTAAGGCCTTGTCAGGATTCCTTCGTGAAAAATGCAACGTGCGATTTGACAGTAGGCAAATACAGAGTTTCGCTCTACAGATCTTCAGGAGTGTTGCCTGTAGGTATATAACTGTGTCTATTATTGCTACCATACTAACAAAAGTCAGTTTTGCACGAACATGGCATTATAAATACCCGCCTTGAACCAAATAATATTTTCCTTTGCCCATGTTCATGTCAAAACCAGCAACAGGCTGTTTCATCCCCACCTGCCACAAACCATGAACAGTCAGGGCGCTGGTCACTACTGAAGTCTGAGGTTCACGTGCCGGTTCTGGAAGGAGCCATTCTCCAAGACAAGAGAGGTTGCGGTAAGCCTCCTCCCGGCTATCTCAATTCTGAACCATGCCGTCATACCGCACCGGAGGTACTTCGTGGTGAACAATACTCGTCGTCTTGTGGCATTTGGAGTATAGGGTGTATCATTTTCGAGTTTATAACATCAGTTCCGGACTTCTTCTAGGTGCGATTACAGAACGTCTTCAAAAAGGTAAAGAACAAAGTCCAGGTTTCATCAGGCCTTATAAGATAAGTAGTTGCCACTGGTTCTAGGAGGTAGGTTTCGAACTAACAGAACAGGATCTCCTTGAAAGTAGTAAGCGTAGTGGAGACTCCATTGATCTGCTGGAAAATATCTTTGAACGCAGTTGCCGCCTTACAGCAACGGAGGCCTTACAGCACCGTTGGCTGAGTTTATGCTGATCATCTTCA